>JAHZNF010001587.1:0-10182 GCA_027744215.1 Troglopedetes dispersus
TTTTACTAGACTATTTTGAAGATTATCAATTTAAAATTACTTTTTTTGTAACATTCAGGTAACTTGGAACCAAAAGCTCTTACGAGGCATGAAGCAATTAGTGCCGACTTCCAAAAATTATTTGAGGAGCTCGTAGCTGAAGGCTACTTCAAACCTGATTATCGTCACGTGGTATTGCGTTTGGTTGAGTCAATTTCCTTGCTCGTCCTGACACAGGGCATTTTCCTCCAGTGTGAAACCTGGTTGGCTAAATTTTTTGCTGTGATATTAGCGGGTTTCGCAATGAGTCGGTTTGGTTGGTTGGAGCATGAGGGTGGACACAAATCTCTGACTGGAAATCGAAAGTGGGACAAACTTATCCAGATGTTTGGATTCAGTGAGTTTGAGCACAATCCAATCTCCCAATCAAATTTATCAATTTTCCCCAAAACTGATCCTATTTTAAAATGCATTCCGATTTGATTAATGAAGGCTTTGTCTTGGGTAAGTCCACCGCTTGGTGGAATTCCCAGCATAACCGTCACCACGCGATGCCACAGCGTGTGAACCATGATGTCGACCTGGCCACACTTCCCTTTGTTGCTTTCAACGCGAAGACAGTCTCCAGCCCAAACCAAATTTTCTCACTTTTCATTCGATTTCAGGTAAACTTACTTTTTTATATATAAAAACCAGTAGAAGACATAGGTTCTCCATAAATTTTTGTTCCAGGGTGTACTTTACTGGACACTTGACACGGCTCTGGCAGTTCTAGCCTGGCAATTTATATTCGCCCCGCGATACCAACTCCAGAGGAAGTCATACGGTGAAATGCTCCTGTGCTGGCCTTGCTTCTTCTACGGATTTCTTTACGTTGGACCATGGTGGTACATTTTGATGAGTTACTGGTCAGGATTCTTCCTTGGAGTGAACTTTGCACTCAGCCATTCCCACCTTGACGTGACGGAGCAACCTACCCACTGGGTCGAGTATTCTCTTACCCACACTGCCAATGTTAGTCCAATTCAGTTTCGTCAGAAACAGATAATGCCGAGAGTAAGAGCACTGGCCGAGAAGCATGGGTTGCCTTATCAGGTCTTTGGGTATGTGGAAGCTTGCAGGTTGGCATTTGGTAATTTGCATAGAGTTGGGAAGGAAGTGACGAGCAAGGATTATTTTAAGGATTTAAAGAAAGAGTGAATTACTAATGATTGGGACTGATGACTGTGATTATACCAAAATGAACCACTTGATAAAATAGTTAACCCTTTTCTGTTGTGATATAATAAAGAGATGTATTGAATTTTATGACGAGCACATTACATTGATATTTATGTATTAGAAAAAAATAGACAGAAGCTTAATTTGGGTTGAAAAGCTTACAATAAATGAAACATTAACATTCAAACTTTCACCTTTCATTAAAAATATTGCATTTTTGCCTTACATTTCTCATTATTAAATGTCACATTTGCAATGAATGCGCAAATTGCAATTATTAGGTCCACCACTTCTTATGACATGATAATAAAAAAGAGGAAATTACGCCATATGGGCTTCGATGACAATTCCATGTTCTACAAATTGAAATAAAAAGTGTTTCTAATTGATTTCGTCCAATGGGTCAGGGAAATGAGGGAAACTTAATCATGAAGTGTTTCATGGAGGATATCCATCCATTTTACCACAACTAAGTTTATGTAAATATTACCCCAATTCACCGATTCGCAAACCTCCATCTAGAGCATTGCAAGATTCCACCTTCGAATTCGCACACATCATCGGCACTGAAGCCATTCAGGAAATTACATTTTGATTAGAAAAGCAAAAAAACAACAACATTGGCCACAAAATTATTGATTCGCACAACATATTGAGGAATTCTTCAAGTAATCAGGACATTGGATTTTCTTGTTTTCATTCTGTGTGAAGAAGAATTTCCTTGAAAATAGTTTTTTATATATATTTATACTCGTTCATACGTAACCACAATTTCCTCCGTTTTTTTTTCGCAAGCGAAAGCAGCAAGTATTGTAGGCTGCTTCACAAAGTCCTTCTCCTTCAGTCCTGATCCCTAAATTGAAGTTTATTTGTTTAGCAATTAAGAAAGCGTGGAGAAAGTGGTCTTGTAAATCCTTCCACGTTATTTACTGTTGACGTGCTTATTATTACTTATTGTGTCTTTTGCCCTTTTGTGTCTTCTCCATCTTTGTTTATGGAGGTATCGGGAAGGATGGCACACACATCTTTTCAACGTGTGATTTGGTGGTAGCAAAAAAGGACGATACAACAAAGAGGATCATGTAAGACCTCACACGAGCCATGGTGTGTATACCGAGAAACAATGCCTGTTTACTTGTCCTCCATGCTGGTGGTTCTTATCTTAATTAACGTCTTGTTTCAATTCGTCCTGATTCCGTTTGAAGGACATCCGTTAGCAAATAGACGTAACAAAACACACAATGTGCTCGCATACACACTCCCTAAAATATTTTCTCCACAAAATATTTCCCTTCTTTTGTTTCTCCCTCTCTTTAAGTGATGGTTGAGAGGGAGGATCAGGATAATAAAACCTCATCATCGTCGTCATCATCGCTCCGCTCACTCAACGGAGATTGTGCCACTCAAGATTAGATGGAGTGCTGCTGGGATAAACAAACCAAACCAGGTCCAAAATTTTGATGGGCATATGTACGTAAGCTGGAATTATAGACACAACTTTTTAGGTATAGTAGTCTCAGTCTCCGCTTTTGCAAACAACAAGTTTACCTTCTCTCACATTTGATATCAGTTTTCCTCATATCAGAATGGAAAGAAAGGAGATCAGGAACACTCATCTCATTACTTTAATAATAATAAGTTCATTCATTCAGGTAACTCGAGCTGGGTAGGAGGCGTACACATGGCTGCATTTAACTTTCATTGCTTAAGGGTTATCCCGAAAATTGGGGTAGTAGGAGCACAGCTCGAAAATTCCAGCAAGCATATCTTGCGAGGGAGTGAAATATAAAAAATATTTTATGAGGAGTCTGGCCATGATGCTCTCTCGGTAGAAAGCACTTCAATGGAGAGCTTCATCCTGAGTGGCTTATCAATTTCAAAATGAATAGTTATTAAATCCTCCAACACTATTCAATAGTTTGAATGTCAGGGACACGCATTTGTGAAGTGGTGTCTGTGAACACACCGAAATGTAGGCAAGTAATAATGGCAACTGAAAATAAGCTAATTGAACCACTTGTGTCCACAAACTTCATCTCTGGATAAAGTACTCTATTGAGAAAGCAATGAATAACATTTTCGGGAGAACCATCTCAAAACTAAAAGAAACCCACAGCAATTTCTAACTGAAAAACATTGTAATATTTCAGGCAAGACACCTTTCGAAAAACATCAGACGGCTCGTTAGTTAATCTTTAAGATAACCAATAAAAAAGAGAACAGATGGACACCTACTACTTCATGTTTACCCCAAAGGGAAGTCTGCCAATAACATTCATTTTTAAAGGAAGCGAATTGGGTTTTCGGAAGTGGATCATTTCCCAATAAAGCAGTGAAAGCAGCACGGTGATAAGGTAGTGGCGAAGTAAAAAGGAGAACATTTCTTTTATTATTGATTCGACTTCAAAACATCGACTCTTACTAACCCAGCCTTGCTCCATAAAAGTGGAGATACTTGAGCCAAGTGTGTGGCCCGGGATAAAAAAATAAGTTGGCACTACAAAAAAAGTCTCAAGTGCTATCATGACAAAGAAAACTCGAAGACCATTTCTTTCTTTTTTATTCCTTTCAAATGGAACAAACAAGTACACACAATGATTGTTTTTATAGATTTTTGTGTGTGAAGAGGCATTACTGATTTTGGAGGCAACAATCAATCCTCTTATCTGCTCCAACTTGGAATCAAAAATAAAGAAAAGTGGAGGCATTTCCATCCAACATCAAACGGATTTCTTTATACTTTTTTTTATCAAAAGAAGCTCCAACATTTTCAGCTTCCTCGTAAATACAATCCCATTTCCCTTCTGTGCGAAGAGACAAAGATGAGAAAGATTTCCTCAAAAAAAAAACAACCCACTGAATGCCAATTCTAGCAGAGCAGTGAGTGACCTCACCCAAACAAAGCCACCGGAGCACAGATGTTGTAAAGATGCTCGCTTACTTCTTTTTTTTTGTTAAAAAATGCAAGTCAGAAAAAAACACGAAAAGGCTTTAAGAAGTGCTTTATCTTCTACATGGTCTTATCCCTGGGGCATTTTATTTCCCATCTGTGATCAACTGACATGCTTTATCCGGAGTTCAAGCACTTGATTCAACCTCTGTTTTTTCTGAGTTATCAAGTGCGGCTCCAACAAACCGGATAATACCGGGTAGCACTTTTTCTGAGAAGTTGTTAATTTAGTGAAGCTAGCTGCACAATTCTCCAAACAGCTTTCGTGCGGAAGGCAGACAGCGTCAGATTACAAGTTGTGTGTGGTGACCATTAATTTTGGGAAGCAGACAAAGCTGGACAAATCTGGACAGAACAAAAAAAGGACTTTGGGAAAGTTGTTTATTATGCACCTGTTGAACCATGAGCAAATCAGGTAGCAAGGTAGATATGCTAAGCTGAAGTTTCTGTGAAAAAAAACCACCCACTATCAAAATTCGTTGGAACATGTGAGGTGGATGCGTTTTTGTGAATGTGTGCATATAATTTTATTCCCACCATTTCTGTTCCTCTCTTCCTGAAAATTTCTAATTAATTATCAGAATGGATACCATTTAATTTCTTAGGTATGGTGAGCACAAATGCCTGGCCAATGCGTAGTAAGTAGCCAGCCGATGATAAGAAAGAAGCACAATTATTATTTACTTCCATCCAAGTTTTGTCTTCCTGGAATGCTTTTGGTGTAAATCCCGAAAGGGTGACTTTGATTGAGCTTGAAATATCAGGTCTTGGTAAATGTTAGTGGATGTCTTCTTTTACTCGTTATTAGAACTTGATTGAGGTTGGCAGCTCGTAATTCTGTCCACAAAATTTGTCATTTTCTAAATTCTTTTGTTTATTAGGAAATACCTAAGAAAAGCTGAGAACGCGCAGAATTCTGCGTATTTTGTTATTGGACACTGGTCTCTTGCTAGTTTTGTGTCCTTGAATAACATGTCTGCTCCGTCGGAAAAATGATCTATAGATTTTGCGAACTTGCGATGCGTTGGAAAAGTGTGGAGGTTTATATTTGCATTGATGAAGATCCACCTTAATAGGAAAGTGGCCCACCAGCAAATTATTTCTCAATTTTCCTTCACCACTCAAACGGAAACTTAATAGCACACTTGGACACACAAATAAGACACACGAGGTGAGTTCGTGCTTCCCAATTTTAGCCAGATTCGGTGGAAAACGCTATTGGACATCCATGTTACTTTCATGTTGTGATTATCATTTCTAGCAAGAAATGCAATTTTGAGACAATAAGTTAGGTGGGAACTGCGAGTTCGCCGTTGCTAGTCCGAAATGTTATTTAATCTTGAGAGTCGCGCAAAACTCCATTATTTCCTCGAGGATCAAAGATCCAACCTTCAACTCGCAACAATCAGTATTTGACCTATGATTTGATTACTATAACTTTCTCTTGTTGTTTTGGCCGTTTATAAATGTGTATCTAAAATATTGAAGCCTTGAAACTTTCTTAATGACTGTTATCAGTGATGTCACACCGACACATGTCCAAGAGAAAATACAAGATGGACCCTATGAGCATTGGAAGGAACATTGCTTCCAAATCGTTTCAATTCACCATTAAATTATCAACAATTCTTGTCAAGCATGTAAGGAAGCCTCCTCATTTCCGTTACGTTGACTAGTTTCAATTCTGCGAATTCCCGTTTCTGCTCACTGATCAGCAACCAATGACATAAAAGAACCAAGCAAATATTATTGTTCCACAACCTTGAGAATTACGTATTGACAATTGCTTTTGAAAGCTACCTGCTTTTCATTGATAGTATTCAAGTGAAAAGCAGGTCGCGTTTGAAATACGCAGTAAACACTTACTACCTTACTACGTATTTCATAAATTTTCTGCTCCATTCACCAACTTGACAAGCCTGCTGCCCTGGGTTGTTTGATCCTACAAATCTTCCCTGGAATCAATACGTTTTCTTTTCAAACCGCCTTTGTTCAGTCGGTTCGGCTCCAGACATTCCAAGAATGACAGATAATTTAATAACTGAGAAAAGAATGTGATGAGATCATTCCTTTCTTAAATAAATGTGGGTGGAACCAACGCACAAACGCACACATTATGTACCAACTTTTTCTCGAGTTAATCTTGTTTACTGGGAATGTCATACTTAAATGGACTAAATTAAAACGGTCGAAAAACATAATTTTACTCTTGGTTTACTACCTCCAAAGATATCATGCGTCACGTCCGCCTTTCCCTTCAAAGAGGAATATCCCCACGCAGAAATTTCCTTTCTTGAGCCATTAATTCTTTGATACCTGTGACCGACATGATGCTAATTTTAAATATTCAAGGTCACTCCGACCTTAAAACATGCTCCCACTAACCCAGAACTGGCAATCCAGCCAAGAGGCAATAATTTTACTGACGACATTTAAAAACGCAATTTCTCGTAACAATGTTCTCAGATCAAAAAGGAAAATTGGAAGTTGTCGAAGAAGGACGAAATTCAAAGAAGGAAAACCTTCTGGGAGGCTGTTACGTACTTCTTGTTAAAAGTGAGAAATAATTCCTTTTCAATTTAAACTTTGCACTCCGCAGAGGTTCGTATTTACCTAGTCTCATGTTCCTTCAATTTGCTTAAATGACTTTTAAAGCCGAAATCTAGCAAATATGTAACAATTGAATTTTGACACCATTGCCATATTATGTACATGTAGAAGCAGGGCCAACCCAATAGAAAGATTTTAAAAAATTGTTTATTATTACTTATTGTTATATTTTTATTTGTTAAAAATTTAACTTGGACTCATATTCCTTCAATTTGCTTGAATGACCTTCCAAGCCAAAGTAAAAAAATGTGGAAATTGAATTTTGACACCATTGAACATTATTTCATATTTCATATATAGTCCTCTATAATATATTATATATGTATAAAGATTGTTTGATAAGTATGACGTTGTGTCACCTATTTTTACACAACATTCTGTACTGGCAATCATGCAGGTGTTCATTTCTCTACGATTGCGATCGTTTCGGGAGTTTGTTTCACTTTGAAATTTTATATTGTTTTTACGTGTTTATTTTTTAGGGAGAACAAGTGGGGTATCTTGATACCCAAAATTAACGGTGCATTTTATGCATGAGTTCGTGCGTGCGGGTTCTGAGCAGCTGGAGATGATCCATAAATTTGTTAATGCGACTCTGGAAAGTCAACAGGCCATGTTCAGCGAGAGAAATAAAGTTCTGCAGATCAGTAACTCTTGTGTGTCTCACACGGTGTTTTTTTCAATGTGCTTCCACCCGTTTATTTTTTCAGCTTTGGATAAACTGTTTCCAGAAAAAAGCAGAGGACGCGGGACGGAAAGTCTACCAAGTTTGACATGGTTGTAGGTCAGTGTGTTCTAGTAACTTTCCATGTACATCCGGTGGAATGGCTTTTGTGGAGAGTTACACACCCGTCGCCATCCTCGAGCCGGGTGTGCTGAAGTAGGTTTTGGGATGCTGCCAGGAGCATTAGGTAATGTGTCTACTATTATGGGAAGGAAATATTGATCAGGCTGTTACTTTCCCCAGTTGCCATTAATGTGAGCTGTTCTAGTAGCAAGTTGAATTTTTCCTACTTTTATTCCAAACCACTTTCTCTCTTTTTTGTCTTCATTTAAAAAAACAATACAGGACCAGTTGTTGTCGAAATAATGCATAAACTTGTCACAACATTAGGAACACAAATTGGCCACAGAAAAGTGGACACACCGTGAAATAGAGAGAGAGAGGGAGAGAGAGAGTAGGCCATGTGCTACACACATGACTTTCACTTTTGTTTCATCCGGTAAGCTTGTTATCTTCAAAAAAAAAAACTTTCACTAACTTGTCACAAAAAATGGTTCATATTTCATTTTGGAGAATTATTGGCACTTGTCTTTTCGCAAAATATTGTATCTGCATTATTGTGACATAACAGAAAAAATGAACAAAAAGGAACAGGCAGCATTTTCTTTGAAAGAGGGAGCACGAGCAGAATTAGGTTTTTGCATGTTTTATTGCCTACACTCTCCAATTTCCTTCCAAGTTTTTTTTTTCGCTCTCGATTTCCCTATAAAAATGGACGCACTGGAGCATTCCCATTTTTTTATCCTGTGTACCATGCCCGTCTCAAGAGGCAATAAGGGAGTTGAGTGAGATCAAACAAGACGAAGCTGTGCCCTCCCGCATGTAGCAATAATAATTTTTTTTTCTCCGCACCGTGCCAAGAGTGAGTCCCAGCAAGTGAGCTCACCACGACACCAGAAAATGTCTCAATTCAACCGAAGAAATCTAACAAGATCCCTTCTGAAAGGAATATTTCATGTAATATAGACACACAAGGAGGAAAAGAATTGAACCAGAAAGATGGAGATCTGTCGCAAAAAGAAAAAAAGAATTTTTGATGCATTATTCCTTCTTTTTACTTGTAAAATACTCCAATATATTCCAAAGCTTCGGGAAAATTACCCACACTGGCTTTTCTCCGAACTAGTTAGATGGAAGAAAAAAGGAAGACAAATGATATTTTCTGGTTCAGTTTCAATACAAAAGAAATAAATATTCTTATGTATATCTCGAGTGTGGGAAACAGTCTCCATAATATTACATTCTTTTTCAGATCAGCATAGAGTAAGTAATGTAATAAACAATGATCGATTCCTTTTTGTTTTTTTTATAAAAAAGGAGGAAGCCACCCACGACTTTTAGCTTCCTACTGTGCTCATAATATGTCTAGTTTTTGCATACTCGAATAAAGTTCCTTCAAGGTTCTTTTTTACTTTGAAAAAGAAACCTGTTTTTTTTTGTTGTGTGCTCACTCGATCACAAGTTACAAATTTTCTTTCTATTATTTCTGATGTGTGTGTGATTGAAACAAAGATGACAAAATAATAAGAGCTTCTCAGAACAAAAAAAAAACACCAAAAAGCAAAACAAGAGAAACCAAAGGGCTTTCTTCGCGACGTGATTTATCCCAAATATGTACAACTTTTTCTACGTCGCGGGTAAAAAAAATATGGAAATAAGGACACACAACAGGTATTTTTTTTATCTGGAAACATTGACCGGAGAAAAAGTAGCACCATGAAAGGAAGTTTATTGTTGTTTTGCTCAGCTACGTCGCTTGCTTTGCTTGCTCGTTCTGGGTGGCCTGTTTCTTGTGTGTGTGCAAATTGATCTAAAGTTTTCCACGCTTTCATGTTTTTTTGGAAGGAGGCAGTGGTGCAGCACACAGGGCCTGATTTGTTTCTTGTGAAACAGCTGGAACCAACTTGTATCGCTGGGTGAACCCAGAAAATTTTTGTCCACGTTTTCAAACTTGTATGCTCACAAGCCTGGAGTTTCTCTCATGTTTTGGTGTTATCAGCAGGAGTTCTTTTGTAGAAAATAATAAACTTTTTTTACTCCGTTGATTATAACAGCGCAAAAAATTGAGGGAGGTGTGTTCTTGAACTTTGGAGAAAAGTGAGGAAAACATTTTCATTAAATGGTGTTAAGAGAACCTATTTATGTTTCTTTTCTTGTTCGTGATTTGTGACTCTTTTTTTCCTCTTGGGATGAAAATGACTTTTTCTACGTCGCCTCCACTGTGAAGGCGACGTAGTAGAAAGTCAGTCGTTTACGTGGAGAACGGCCCCACGACGTAATTACTGAGTGACTTTTCAACGTCTGTCGTATCCCAAATTCACAAGTAATTAAATAACTATTTTTGAGACAGCTGTCTATTTTTACTCATGTATGTATTAAAAATAGAGTCATTTAGCACCAACTTCAAAGAGCACTGGTGCATAGTATCCAGAAGTTTTGCCGATATTGGTAAACTTTATTATTTTTTTAAAAGAATTTCATGTTTGTCTCTTGGTCTCGCCAGTTTCGCCTTCATCTATAAGGTATTGCTGCATGATTATAATGATAAGAAACATTCGTATAATAATATTTAGTTGAACCACGGAATCGCTCCAAAATACCTTTTTAATGTTTTATTGGAACATTTTGTTACAATCCT
>JAHZNF010001588.1:0-11311 GCA_027744215.1 Troglopedetes dispersus
TTTTGAAAATATATTTTCATCTAAAGATGTATCATGCGATTGGTAGGAAGTATCTATTTGCACTTTTCAGAATTGTTTTTATTTTTCAGTTATTAACGATTTGCCTGACCCAATGTCCATAACACAATGCTTAGGAGCATTGAAGTATACAAGTTAAGGGACCAAGATAAAATGCATATAAGATTGTTGCATATGACCACTTGAAAATGTAAATGAGATCACGCAACCCAGCAGATTCGATACTATTCTACGCCTTATGTTGCCTGGTATAGGTATTTGCTGTTTATTCATTCCTTCATACATCCTGAGTACACTGTTTTATATATGCAAACATAATTTTTTAAACACTTGCAAATTTTTACTGTGGTCAACATTGCTTAAACGTATAAACCTGTTTAATCAATACCAAATGCCGGAACTGACTCAAATTCCAATAACCACCTCTCAATCTGAAGTACAATGTGTTGAGTCGGATTATTTATTCAGCTCATTATTTGCTTTGTTGGAGTGCACCTGATAAGTATTCACGATCCATGGATTTAAGTATTTATACGAAGACACGCCGCTTCACTTCCAATAAAATAAATGCAATAAAGATACCCTATATTCACTATTATACATATATTCCTTGCTCTCAATTTTTACCAAATCGTATTTAGTTTGATTATTCGCTGCAATAAATATATACCTGTTACATTGTCGGGATTTGCAAATGTGACAGCGCAACATTGCTCGTTCGCCGTTTATTAACTTATCTAGTGAATTGATTGAATGCTTCCATTGAAGAATTCATGTTAGAAGAGAAATGCTTAAGAAAGAGGAGTACACCATTTCCATTAGTTCTACTTTATTTAACAGGTTATTTTATTGGCCAGTAGCTTTCACCTTTCTCCTTTTACTTACTGGAATTGTTGCATTATTTTTTGCCAATTTTACTTATCGTAGTGACGTGATAATATTTAGAGATAAAAGTTATAACAGTCCTCCAGTGAAAGTTTCACATACAGCGTCTCAAAGTCAGTCATCTTTAACAGCTCCCGGGGTCATTGTTAAGGCACATGGCGGAATTGGCAACCAGCTCTTTGTGTACGCTTGTTCATATGCTCTAGCTAGAGAAAAAGACTGGCCACTGTATCTTCTTGTGACACGCTTTGGAGGCCGACAATTTCAAGCAAACCAACGAGACTTTGCGTTGGACCAGTTCAAAATTCCGCTAAACCGTGTTATCAATTCAACAGCAGGTATCCCACCAGGTCAATCGGAAATTGTGAACGATGAGTCCCTGTTCTTGAGAAAATTCAAAGCAGAAAGTACATTTATTCAGCACAAAGGCTACTGCCAATCAGAACTCTACTGGGTGAAGTATAAAGAAGAGATATCTCAACTCTTCCAATTTAAGAGAAATCCAGTGGCAGGCAACAAACAATTGGAAGCAGTTCAAGAGTCGATTGAAAATACAGAAAGTGTCGCGGTACATATCAGACGAGGTGATTTTGTCCGATCTAGTGCCAGCGTCCACGTCCCACTTTTCTATCAACGTTTGGCGATCAGAAGAATTGTTAAAATTCTGAAAAATCGCTCCAGCAGCACCAAGTCTCCCACTTTCTTTGTTTTCTCGGATGACATTGGGTACACTCTTGGAAGGTTATCCGATTTTCATGACATATATCCGTTTGTGTACGTTTCCTCCATGAACTCAACAAGTCTGCAAGACTTCTACTTGATGACTCGGTGCAAACACATCATCTTCCCAGACAGTACGTTTAGCTGGTGGGCAGCCTACCTGAATGAAAACGAGGATAAAATCGTGATTGCATCCGCCTTTAACCCAAAGTTTTGGACGAGATGGGGAGAAGCTGAGGAGTTTGATGTCAATCTGCATGGAGCCATGTATCATCCCAAGAGCTGGATTTTGATTGACCCATTTTCTGGTGAAAAATATTAATATTGTCAAAATTAGTAAAATAACAAGCCTGTCACAAAATACTTTGAATGTAATTTTTCATGTTTTAACAGTTTAAAAAAATGAGTTGTTCAAGTATTTGTTCGATGCATCAGCATGTGACCTCAACCAAAGCACCTCATGTATTTATTTTTATCACGCTACTGTCTTTGCTATTCATGTTTTATTCTTTAAACTTAAGCGTTAGCATTAGCTCAATTAGATTAGGACCTTTAACCACCAATGATGATGTTAAGGATAATAGTATACCACCACTGTCATTAATTGCCAGAACTTATCACAACACAATTGTCATCGACCATCTCCCAATATATTCAAATGAACACAGTCAATGGAATTCCGACAGTTTGCTGCAACAGCTTCTCCAACGAGCAGAAAAAGCGTTCCAGTCATCGTTGAAAGTACGTCATAAATGGATCGCTTCAAACGCAGCAAATGACACTTCAAAAGTAACTCCGTGGGATACGAGTATGAGCGTCCATATGTGGAACTACTTTCCCCCAACCTTCAACTGTCCTCATGGAATTGAAAGAGTTGGTCGACTGGGGCATGGTGGGAAATGGATTTGTGGGCTGGAGCTCTACAGCACCGCGCCTGCACCTGAAGAGTGTGTCGTTTACATCTTTGGAGGTGACAACGTAACTGACAACAACGGAGCATTAGAACTAGATCTTCTCAACAGAACCCTGTGTCACATTTTCAAATTTGAGTTTAGCATGTCCAGTATCCAGCATGAACGCTTGCGCTTGCTCCCACAACTTTACATTGCAAACGTAACGACGAACGAAGCAAAAACTTTGCGCACAATTATGATTGAAAATGACCATGCGTGGTTGGACATACTCATACTGGATATCGAAGGAAGAGAAATTTGAGATTTTGGAGCAAATCATGCAAGATTTTGCAGAGGTGTTGCCATTCGGTCAACTGCAAATGGAAATTCACGTTGCCCCAGATAAAGATAATCAGCTTTTTCCACAATTATTCAATCTGTTTGAAGCAGTGGAGAACAGAGGCCTGAGGTCATTTCATTCTGAAGTGAATTTAAATGGAGGGTGTGTGAGAAATTCAAGAAATTCAAGCGTTAGAAATGCAAACGAAGGCGAGGATTATTTGGAAGAAATCAAATTCCAAAGTGTGGTGGAGTATTCTTTTCTCAATTTACGAGGTAAACATTTACTTGTACATGTCTAGTAAATACAAAATATGTTATAAAATGCTTTAAATTATATTATAGGTTTTAAATAAAATTTTCTAATTTCTTTTGCACGACAAATGTCAATCTTTTGATGCACAAAACGACATATATAATTCTTGTTAACTCCATAATATGCCAAGTAGCTGCTGAGTAAAACTGAACAACACTTGACATCATATTCTAGATTATTTAAGAAACCCATAATAGAATTCCGTGTCAGTTCCCAGGAGGTATCATATGCTTAACAGAGTTGTGGACGTAGATCTTATCGATTTGCATGTTCCTTACATAGAAGTAGTCATTATTTGCGAGTAACTGATTCAGCTCCCGCGTCTCCTCCTCAGTAATGAAGAACACTTCAATGATGAGCACCTTGAAGGTAAAAAGATGAAAAGGAAAGGTTTTAAGTACTGCCAATTCTAAGCCTTCAATGTCGAAACTAAAGTAGTCCACTTCGGTCCACCCGAGAGCAGCCAGGATTGTATAGAGTGGCATTGTCTGCACGTCAAAGAATGTCCAAGTAGTTGGCACGGGGAGATTCCAAGGTTTGTTAAAGGTGCCACTATACGTCCAGTTGGTGGGATTTGAGAAATTAACCTACATTAAAAGTTCAGAGATGAAGGTACAGTTGCAAGAAGAGCGAAAATATTTTATGCAGGAGGATGAAATGAGTATTGTATGAATATGATCTTACAATGCCTGGTGAAGTTGTTGGAGCCAGACAAACTTCAGCCACCCACGCTTTACGGTGATGGGACTTCAAATAAGGTACCACCGTTGGATTACATTCTACGAGAAGACCGTCCCAACCCAGTTCCTTTTCCAAATAAAGAGTATGAGAGCCCTTTTCCCCTTCGTGGGCACCGGCTTCTATGAACTTTCCACCTCTCTGAAATAACCAAGTGTTATCGTTCCTTTCAAGTACATAGGTACCAATACAGAAATAAAATCTTCGTGATTAAATGTGGATTACCTGGTTTTTAAAAAAATTAGCAACCCAAGCACTAAATTCGTCCTTGTAGTCCGTCGTACCAGCTAGCTCTAAGCTGTAAGGCAGCTTCGAAGGAGGTGATAAATATTACAATGCCTGGTGAAGTTGTTGGAGCCAGACAAACTTCAGCCACCCACGCTTTACGGTGATGGGACTTCAGATAAGGAACCACCGTTGGATTACATTCCACGAGAAGACAGTCCCAACCCAGTTCTTTTTCCAAATAGAGAGTATGAGAGCCCTTTTCACCTTCGTGGGCACCGGCTTCTATGAACTTTCCACCTCTCTGAAATAGCGAAGTGTTATCGTTTCTGTCAAGTAGGTTACAATAAAGAAATAAAATCTTCGTGATTTAATGTGGATTACCTGGTTTTTAAAAAAATTAGCAACCCAAGCACTAAATTCGTCCTTGTAGTCCGTCGTACCAGCTAGCTCTAAGCTGTAAGGCAGCTTCGAAGGAGGTGATAAGAATCTGACTCGGGTGTACTCAATCAGCCGCGGATCCATTTGATCCAGCTGTCCCAAGTTATTCTGGATATAGTCCACATCCAAAGACTGTTTAAAGAATTGGAGTGGATTCAGATCCTTCATCGACACCGAGTATTTGCTTCCTTCTTTTCCAGGCTTTCTGTCATTATTCAACAGTAAAAACAGCAAAATTACGCATCCCAGAAGAGTGATAGTGATGCACAACTTGCCCCGAAAAGGGTTGATGGATGGTCTTCTTAGTTCCTTGGTCATTTTAAGCAACAACTTATACTGGGGAAAATGTCACGTAAACTCTTTTTTGTCTTCATATGATCAATGTTTTTTATCAATTTACGGGCAATGCTACTTCGATGACTTTTTCTCCGGTAGATACACCCACACGTAGTGTACTGCAGAATACGACTACTGCACTGATAAAAGTTTATTTACCCATTTTGCACGGTTGCTTTATTGCTTCAAAAATCCATGATAAGGATAAACTGAGCTCATCTCTTCCATTTTGCCGTGATTCAATGAGTTTTTCCTTGTAACTTGCTACATGAGTTGAAAGTTTAAATAAAAAGTGATGATGGAGAATTGCTCTCTGGAATATAAGGGCACAGACGTGTGCATGCTTCTGGTTACTGGATTGATTTTGAATTTGGGTCACTACAACCCAATCGTCACTGCACTGGGGTAGTTTTTACTTCTATCATACCCAAAAAACGATGCTGTCAGCCGCCGTGCGGTGAGCATAAAGCAGACAAATTTGCAGGTGACCACAACTACCGCCACTGCATTCGAAATAGTTTAATAATTGTTCAAATGTAAATATGTAATAAGCAATGAACCTACTGCGGAATTTCTAATTTGTCTTTGTCAAATTGTCAAATTTATCAATCTAATCCTTGTATTTGTTTCTAGTGTTCCATTTATATCTATGTATCTCTAAAATACATCGAAAGGTAGTTGAAACAGCTTGCGAGCAGAAATTTGAACAAGAGGATGAAATAAGATTAGCTCGAAGCGCAGTAATAAATCCATCCACCATCAAAGTATTAGCATGAAATATAGGTCACCGTGTTACTTGTGCCAACTGGTGTATTTACCCGTGGAACAACGCTTTCCTCTTACGGGGTTTTCTGCAGAGTCGAGAGATTGAACCACTTCATTCCCATTTTACACGTATACAAATTATATATGTCGTACATAAACTGTTTGTCCTTGAATGCAACAATGGTTCAGAAATTGGAAGACAAGAATATTAGCATCTTTTCAAACAGTTGAAAATTGTTTAACACGTATGTACTTATTTTTATTTTGGCGGTGATTTTCTGCGTATTAGGTCGATGCAAATCCGCATGTGAACATATAAACACATTAGCTTTACATGAAAATGCATACATCTAAATGCAAAAACATTTAATACAGCAGCATAAACTATAACAAATGTTTGACAGAATCGTGAACGTAAATCCGGTCCACCTCTACCTCTTTTACAAAATGATAATTATTTTTTATAAGCAACTCATTTATCTCTTCCTTCTGGTCTTGAGAGTAAAACATCACCTCAACGATGAGCACTCTGAAAGTTACAAGGTGAAAGGGGAGGGTCTTCAAAACATCTAGTTCTCCGCCCTCAATGTCGAAGCTGAAATAATCAACTTCCATCATCCCTAGAGCTGCAAGGACTGAGTAGAATGGAATGGTCTGCACTTCGAATGATGTCCATGACGTAGGCACGGGTAGGTCCCATGGTTTGTTGAACGTTCCACTGAATGTCCAATTGGTTGGATTAGAGAAGTTCATCTGGAAATTGAATTATCATCAGACCTTCAAAAACTAATTAAGCTTCGTTTAAGATAATTCCTTGATGCATTAATACCTACCTGTCCCGGAGTGGTTGTTGGAGCGAGACATGTGTCTGCTATCCATGCTTTGCGATGATGGGACTTGAGGTAAGGAATAACAGTTGGATTGCACTCGATAAGCAACCCTGACCAACCCAATTCCTTTTCGAGGTAGAGCGTGTGTGATGCCTTTTCTCCTTCATGTGCCCCTGCTTCGATGAAAATTCCATTTCTCTGGGGAATATTAAATCGCACTTATTATTTCGGATAATTTCTGTATACTTTTAATTTAAAAAATGTAAAGACACAACCTTATAGCAGCATAAAATTTCAAGCTACTCCATCCACACAAATATAATTTGTAAAAAAATTTATGTTACTTTATTATCGAAGAATCTGGCAACCCATTTGCTGAATTTGTCTTTGTAGTCACTTTTGCCCTCCAAAACATACGGGAGCTTTGAAGGGGGACTAAGATTTCGGATTCGAATGTACTGAATTAGTTGTGGGTCCTGTTGATCCAGACTGTAAAAATTGCTTTCCACATAGTGCACATCGAGAACTGCAGGCTCTTGGGTTGAAAAATTGCTAATACTGACCAGTGACTGTTGATGGATATTGGTGAGATCCTTAACTGGTACTGGAGGAGGTCTGTATTTGTTATAGCAGTAATTGTTAGTTATATGAATAATGATAATGACAAATGATACGCCAAGAACTAATAATATACAAATTCTTATTCTGAAATTAGTATAAAACAGCTTTTCTAATTTCCCCATTTTGACTGCCTGGCCTACTTTAGTACCTATAGATCATGGGTTTGGATAAGCCGGAGAAAAATTATCCAGCGTATGCATGATGCGATACTCCTTTCACTTATCTTCCTGGAATTAATCGCTGCAAAGCACGGTGATAAATGCTTGTCTTGCGCATGTACACAAAAGATTTTTTTGGCAATTTCAATACCACTCAAAACCAAGCATGAAGAGATAAGAAACACTATACATGAAATATAAGGAACTTAAATTAGTCGATTTATTTGCGAGCAATTAATTTGGAATCTATATATATATCCAGCTGTAGCTCATACCATGAGTAAGCCTTCAATGTAACAACGAATTGGGTTATAAGTTATCGATTGCTGATAATATTATATAGGTATTTTTTACATATACAGTAAAAATCTACATATTTATCAAGTTGAGTACATATCTCTGTATTTCAGTGTTCTGTAATCATCCCAAAATACAACAATGGAAATTTAGTTTGTGGAATTTCACCAGGATGCTAATTAACATGTCTGTAAATCGGGAATGTTCAATGACGACATTAATGTTGAAGGTATCCTCAATGGTATCTTCTTCTTATGTTTCAATTTGTTTAAAAAACTTGTAACAATTGCCCGTTTCCCCGTATTACAAGGTGTAATAGACAATAGGAAGTAACAGCATTTATTTTATTATAATATTCCATCGCACATCAGGAGGGGTGAATGAACTTGTCAAAATTGATGATGGCTGTAGCTTAAAATTATTTAACTATAAAGAAAAGAGTGTCATTCCACCTGAACCAACAATGAGTGGAAGCCCGACAGCAACAACCGGATATCTTCATCATCAAATATTTACAATAAAGTTAACGTTGCAGCCTAAAAAATGCTGGAATCCAGTAACCGGATACGTAAAAGTCATGTCCAGACAAGTGCTAATGCACTTCAAAATTCTAAAAAAGTGGTGAAAGGGTTTTCAAGTGGCAATACACAAGTGGATACCATATTTGGCAAACAAATTCGCTTTTTATGATCCGATTTGCAAATGGCGATTTGAAACATCGCTAAATAAACTAAATAATTTTTTTTGCATCTTTTGAGATCAATATGTACATCTGCTTTGTCACGCGCAAACCAAACATAAAAAACTCCGCACTTCCCAACATTACATTTAAAACATTTGAGATCGCAAATTGGGATTCGCCATGTATATAAGGCAGTGGATGAAGGAGGATAGTGCGCGGTGTTGAACTTTTCTGTACATAACACTTGCTATAATGATAGGCCAAGTTTTAATTTTAATTTATAGTGAATTTGTGAGTGGCAAATATTTGATCAGTATTTGGTGAGGTAAGTATTTTGCACCAATGGAAACGATAATACTAACGCTGCTGTTAAGTAATTTACAACTTTAGCACACAACTAATGCATTCAATGAAGTCGGGAAAATGTTCAAACTTAAATTATAGGGTAAATAAAATGACAATTACAGTTTGGGAGAAGCGGCATCATCAAATCATCGTGCTTCATTCCAAATGTCATTGCTGCGAATTTTATGCAAGAGCGAATAAAAATACAAAAAGACGCATTGAAATATCGTACACACAGACAGACAAAGTGAATTTCAACGCGAATTAACTCTTTGTTGTTCGGTTCGTGAGTTGAAATCTTGTAGCCACGTCACATATACAATTGAACCATGATTCACATTAGTACAATTGAAATTTACGCACCATCAATTTATCGTCTCCTCTGAAGCCAAATAGAAACATATAAAGGAGAAAGTTGGCGGAAGCTTCTCAACAATATCTGAATAAAGATGACCAAAGACGTTTCTAAAGGAAGAGTATCTTATAATCCTTTGCGGGGAAAGATGTGATCTAGCTCTTGCATTTGCTATTGGACTGTTTTTAGTTGCCAGTATACTTCCGGGAAGTCACAGGAAATACGTAACAATACAAGACCTGAAGGTTCTGAACCCACTCCGACAACGTTTGGACTTGGAGTATGTTCAAGAAAATTTGGAAGAGTTGGATCAAATGGATTCGAGGCTGATTGAATACACCAGGTTCAGATATTTGACACCTCCATCAAAACTCCCGTACAACTTGAAGCAACCCACAGAAAGCAAATACAAAGACGCGTTCAGTGGATGGGTAGCCGATTTTTTTAAGAACATGGTACACGAATTAAATCAAATTAATAAATGCCTTTTTATCTATGTACGAGTTCAAAAAGATGAGGAATATAGGCACACTTAATCTTTACAGAGGGGTGGAGTATTTATTGAAGCTGGTGCTAACGAAGGAGAAAGGGGTTCACACACTTTGTACTTGGAAAAGGAGCTGGGCTGGACTGGTCTTCTAATCGAGTGTAATCCAACTGTCGTGCCATATCTTAAAACACATCACAGGAATGCTTGGGTGGCTGACGTTTGTCTAGCTCCAACCACCAAGCCTGGCACTGTACATTTAACTTTGCCATATTCCAATAAAGTGTATAGATTATTAGCATCATTCCTTAATAATACTAACTTGTGAATTGCCTTCAGGTAAACTTTTCCAACCCAACCAATTGGACATACAGCGGAACCTTCAACAAACCGTGGAACCTCCCCATTCCCACAACTTGGACATTCTTTGACGTGCAGACGTTACCCTTGTACACCGTCTTGGCTGCTCTTGGATGGACAGAAGTGGACTACTTTAGTTTTGACATTGAGGGCTTGGAACTAGGCGTTCTCAAAACATTTCCGTTTCATCTTGTCACATTTAAGGTGATCATTATTGAAGTGTACTTTTATTCCAAAGCACAGAGGAAGGAGTTGGATGATTTGCTCACGTCAAATGGCTATCATTTCGCCAAGGATATACAAATTGATAAGGTGTATGTACATAATTCCGTCAAACATATGCTTCCTCCTACCTGATGTCAGAGAACAATAGTATTTTAATTAGTTAATTAATGCTAAACTATAAATGTCAATATTTACAAGTATTTAATGCAGTTTGATGATCTATAAGTATATTACCTATCTAAAACTAGCGTCAATTAAAATGTTTTCTGTGCATGTTCCCGAGAGACAAATTGCAAGAATATAGTAATTTTTGGACTGGACTGGACGAGATTCAAGTCATTTTTGCATTTGTTTATGTCTTAATGAGTGGAAGCCCGACAGCAACAACCCGAAATCTTCATCATCAAATAGTATTTACAATTAAGTAAACGTTGCAGCCTAAAAAATTCTGGAATCCAGTAACCGGATGCGTAAAAGTCATGTCCAGACAAGTGCTAATAATGCACATCAATCAAAATTCTGAAAAAAAGCGGCGAAAGGGTTTTCAAGTGGGAATACATAGGTGGATGCCATATTTGGCAAATAAATTTCGCATTTTTACTATCTGATTTGAAAATGGCTATTTGAAACAATTTTTATTATTTTATACGAGTCGCGGCGACAGGATAAATTTAGTTGATAATTAAAGCTAAAACACTAAGTAACTAAAGTTCCTGATTCCTCACAACCGCTTTTAATCAGTATTCCCCAAATAATTATAATACGAATACTAGCCGCCGCGACATTAGGAGTTTGCTGAGGATTTTTTTTTGTTATTTTTTTGCTTTTTTCGTCGTGACAGGAGTTGTTAACTCTAGGTTTAATGGGTTTTCAGCTGTATATTCTTCTGTCATACAATTTGAAACCGTTAAAATGGATGTGGACTGACGCATGTGAACTGTTGCAAATTATTGAATGTCCCATTGTATTTGGCACTTATAACACGTACAAGTTATATTTCACTTGTGGTTATGCTCATTACAACGGTTGTCGAGAAAGCACTAATTCATGTGCATTAAAATGCATTAAAAGTGTGCATTAAAATGTCCACACACAACCTGTAAAAAGCAGGTTGTTTCTTCTGAAATACTGAAATTTGCATAATTCACATTCGACCACATTCTTTTTTAGTGAACTAGATGCAAATTGAGTAGGGGATTTCAATAGTGGGGTCGGCTTTGCCATAACTTTATTTATTTTTTGCGGGGGTCACTATCGAAAACTCGGGGAAGGGCT
>JAHZNF010001590.1:0-10860 GCA_027744215.1 Troglopedetes dispersus
ATCTTCTTGTTTAAAGAAACCAAAATGCAATCTCGCATTTCATCATTCTGGAGGGAATCGGAAAGATACAAGATGCATACTAAAAGCATATTAACCAGTGGCTGTAATATTATGCCGGTAATGGAATTCAAGTGAACGTTAAATGAGAGTAAATAAGGCCTGATACAATTTACGTTGAACTTGTATTTCTTGCGTTATTGGTCTTGCCGATGCATAAACGATGAGGAGCATCAGATTGCTTGCTGCCTGTTTCATGGTTTGCTTGCATTTTCATTCCAAAGCTTAGCGGTTAGTATATTCCATAAAGTTGTGAATGGTGAGTGGAAGCACTTGTGAGTGCACTCCACGCAACGACAATTCTGCATATGCTTTCAACTCCAAAAAGTTGAATTCTTGAGAAGTGAAAATACAGGATAAAATATTTATTCAAAAATTGCGGAATAAAAGAGGACGAAAGAAATCCCACTCGTCTGCAAAGATGATGAATACTTAATAATGTAAATAGCAATTCAGTGTCATTCTCGAGCCATATCGATTATTCAAAAAGGAAGAAAGAGAGGCACAACCCATTCCTTTAGTTTTGCTTTGCAAAGTCTAGCTTAAAGTTTAATACGTCTGTGTCGCTGTGACTTTCCTGCTGAAATGTAAGATTATTTCAAAATGTCGAAAATGGCTTGCTAGCATGAGGTTCTTCTGGTCTAGATTTTTTTTTCTATGTTGAGAGGAGCTCGTCGGTAAAAGTCATGATGAAAACTTTTCGTTTTCACCACCACTTTGCACATGCAAGATGAAAACAATATGTGTGTGCTGGTAAGAATATACTCAAGAGATAATTCAGGGGCCTTCACGCATTATTGCATATTTTCAGATTTTTTTTCTCTCTTCTGCCTGCTGTTTTCTTCAGTGTGAAAGAGAGCACCAGCGTAGTTTCACGAGCGCCCACGTTCTCACCACTGTGATAGCGTGCAGGTGAGGAGAACTGATGCGACGAAAAAAAATGCGGGGAGGATCCTATAAAGTATCGGTTCATGGTAACGGGCTCATTTCATATTAGACGGTGCATACTAAACCGCTTATACTTAAATACTGCTACGGGGAAAAACCTAAATGGATCTTTGAAGAAAATGTAGTTACCAATGTAGTTAGTGAGGATGTACATTTTATAAGCCAGGTGAATTTCCTCCTTCTCCAGCGCAGATTTTCATCTCAATCTCTTGTTATCTTTTCTATTCACGAAAAAATTGCTGAAGTTTAACTATTTTTAAAACTAAACTCCAAACTGCAAAGTCCAGCATTTACCCGCACATTTTTTTTTCATTTTTCATTTTAATGTAATCTGAATTGTATGTTTTCTTGTCACCTGTCAACGAAGAGATTACACTCGGCATGGATATGAGAGGCACCATAATGTTCTTTTCAAAAAGGAGATAATGTGTGACAAGTCAAAAGGGACATTTGTCAGTTGACAAAACCAGCAAGGAAGAAGATACAAGCTCAGACTTTCCCACGTTAGTGGTCCGAAAGTTTCCAGTGGCATGAACGAAAGTGTCTGCAAGTTGGTCATTCTTAACCAGAGCAATTTGTTCAAGTTTTTCTCCCAGATTTTCACGAAGTCACAAAGCCTTCCTGTTGCTCTCCCGTCTTCTGTTCTAGCTTCATTGGGGAACTTCAGATGTGATCATGATGATGAGTATTAGAACGCCCGACCTGTTTGGGAACAACCATGAAAAAAAAAGTAAAATGCATCGTTAAACTTTAAACACTACTAAATGGAGATTGTAATAAGGAAGTAGTTTTTTATTAGTAAATTGGGTTTTCCCAAGAGATGAGTTACGTGAGGACTCTGGCGTGGAATGGAACTACTATGTGGGAGTAAAGTACAGTGTGGGTATATGCGTCGCACTCATTTACATTTTATATTTCCTTGGATACTGTTCAGGCTGTGGGCGAAGAAAACATGATTAGAAGCAGCCCTTCAGGCTTGCCTCTATTGTTAGTTGGAGAAGGTTTTGCAAAGTGCTTTACAAGCCATTGCGTAGTTATCGCGAGAGAAAATGATGAAAAGACGATGACTACACCATCCCTTTCCCTTTTTTGAAGGGATAAGGACAAAGTGTGGCATTCTTTACATTTTAGACAACAACCTTTTCCTAAAGTTCCTTTCTTATAGATACTATATTTTAGCTAAAGAAACTCTCATTTCATCTCATGTATCCTGCATTTGCAGCATTGTATTTACATATAAAATTTTCCACGAAAGGGCAAGTTACAAACAAAATGAGAAATAGTAATTGACTTGTAGTAATGGAATTTCTTTCCGGAGTACAAAAGGTTTTAACTTTTCCTTGTCAGATTGGCGGAAACAATGAATTACAACTGATTATATCAATCATATTTCTGAATTAAGAAATAAACAACTGCGAGAAGAAAGGGAAAGTGGTGGGCAATCCATCAGTTCTGTTATGTACTATTTTGTAGAGAAGGGAAACTCGCAAAAAAGTCACGTAACGTGTAAAAATACCTCCCACCTGCCTCAGCCAGAAGCAGAAGTTTAGCAAAAAAAAAAGTACGAATAAAGGTAAGAGTATAAAAACTATAGAAAAGTTACCTGGAAGGAAACATGAGCTGCGTCATTATTCCTGCAATAATAATGGTATCTATCGCGTCTGCCAGAAGAAAGGAATTCCTAGTGGGGTAGAGAAAGCTACACTTTTCCCTTGTAGCGTCGAAAGTGCCAGGAATAGCAACTTCAGTGTTCCCTTTCATATTTCCCGCAAATACCAATAATAATAAGATATTAATAAACTGAGGGTAGTGAGCATGGCTCAGTTCATTAGATTATTCATACTTCACTTCTTCTCGGATTAAGCTAAAAGGAATTATTCGCAATGTGATGCATTATTGAATACTCAGGAGCATTTGTTCACGATTTCGGGATTTTTAAAGTAACTTTGTATTCTCTGAGCTTTATTACCTATATCAGATTGTGCATATTATGTGAGTGCAGACACATGCTTATTATGGTGTCGGGCAGGCATAAGAGCAGCTAAAGCGGTCACATTAGTGGGTTCGATTACCGCACCCGCCGAAAATAAGGAGATTGGGTAATGGTTTTCCCACTAAAGGATTTTGCGACAATTATAGTGTTCCCCATTTCCTATTTATCCTCGTCCGAATGGAAATAAAGAACACGACTGCTCTGAGTGAGCAACTTGTATGATCTCAGTTGTATGTACATTTATGCATTTGCAGTCATTTTTAAGTAGGTGCAGTACTCAAATAAAGTTTGGTTTATTGTTCCAGATTTAGACGAAAATTGGAATCTCTGGGACTTTTTGTGGGACGAGAGTCTTGTCTGGAAGCGCAATGAATCTTATTCTTGGAGGAGTGGGAACATGTATGGCATTTTTTGGTATTTTTATGAACCTCTACGTGATCATCGTTCTTCTTTTGAATAAAAAGGTAAGTAATAATAATCTGGAGAGATGTGTCAGTCATATCATTTCTACATGATTATTTTTCATTGCAGTGTGATCCACATTTCCTTTTTGTTGCTCAAATCCAACTATAAAAACTTACAATCAGTGCAGAGATTATGATATATAGTAGTTCCTTCAAATACATACACTCACTTAGCATATAGATTTCAGTTGCGTACTAAATCAATTTGCGAAAGAAAATGTGCTTACGTAAGAGGTGATGGCTGTGAGAAATCACGTTTTTTGTATCGCGTACGTTTCATTGCTCCATCAAATGACAAAATTAAATTGCTCATATAAATATAGACAGCGGATTTCCCAATGAGTACACCCATTTCTAGCGACGCACAAGGTAATAAGGTAAATAAATACAAGGTAGAAAGTCATTCATGAGAGAACAACAAATGCCAGCCACAATTCAAAACAAAAATATTTACCTAGAGTTTGGTAGAAACTTGAGTGTCGTGACAGAATGATGAATCAACACACGAAAATCATATATATTGTGACATCAGCAAAACTCAATCAAAAATTATTGTGATGAAATTAGAGAAAGAAGATAAATCAGGGAAAACGCTTCAAAAAATGATTAACCATGAAAAGAGTTTTATTTACGTATTTAAAAATAACTTGAGGAGTCAAACACTTTCCAAACATTTCCACAGCTCTCAACCTTCTGTGACTTTTCTGAATGGCAAAACAATATTTTTTTGGCGGTTCGTGCATTGGAATATTTTACAAGGATTGGCAAAACTTTGTCAGAGATGCGGTTATGTAAATTGTTAGATTTCAGTACGGATTCGTTAGAGAAATTTAATCAAATGTTTTCCTCAAACTTTTATTTTCCAGGCGAGAACAAGTAGCGAGTGGATCCTTCTTCACTTGAGTTGGTGTGGTCTGGGTGCTAGCTTTTTCAACTTGTGTCTGATCAGTCCATCCATTTTTATGGCCAGATGGCTGACTTCCACAGGGTCACTGTGCAGTGTGGTGGGGGCCTCCGTACTCACGCTGCAACTACTCACTGTTTGGAGTATATGTGCCTTGAGGTAATTCTTGGATATGCCCATCATTTCCCTTAATTTTATTTGGCTATGTGACGTGTTGTTTTTTTTAACAAAATTGTAACATGTCTACCTCCAAGAAATTTTCTAATTATGTTGCTGAAATATGTAACAATGTCAGCTCAATATCCATTAAGGATATATCATATTTCGTCAACTAAATTGGCAGCAACCGGAAAACACCAGTAATGGGAAACTTTGCAGCGCCAGCTGAAAATATCACTCTTATCATAAAAATAATGACACCATAAACACGGGCAGACAGATTCTCCGTAATTCTGACACTAATGTTATAATAATTGCTATTTGTTAATTAAACCCTAGCTAGATCACTGTTTATTAAAAATTGATTTAAGTTAACAGCTTAATTTTACCGGATGAGGAATATTTTGGTTTATTACTTTTGCAAATTCTTTTCATCTACGAATAGTTGCTTTAAAATATAAATTCTAGATTAAATTAGGCAGCATTAAAGCTATTTTCCAAGAACTGTCGAATGCGCAGGTAGAAACGGCGAAAGCTATAATGAGGAGGCTCTTAATGAAAGAGTAATTTCACTTAGAATTTTGCACCATCAGACGGACTAAACAGACAAAGAAAATCCATGTAGTGGCTTTTTGAAGCTAATAAAGAATGACTATGTCCTCTCGACGCAAAAGTCTGCAAGAAAACTTTGTACTTTACTGAAAGAAAAAAATAACACAATGGTTGCTCACTTGAGTTGTACACAAACGCCAAGAGGGAAAGTCACTGAATACATTATTATTTAATTTAGTATGCATTGCAAGAGCTTCCAGACTATCTGATATTTGATGCCTCCTTATTTCCTCCATTGAAGCACGTCATCCTCATCTCCGATGTGAGTAATAAACTTGGGTATTAGTGTAATAACAATATACTTTATTATGGACACACACTCCTGCAACCCTCCTTCACAAATAATATTAGAGGCAATTTATCTTGATCAGTCATGTACATTATCTGTCTCTTTTGTCAAATGACTGATTCACCAAGTTTCCACTCCAGACCCTATTCCCTTCTCACTAACGCAATAATAAGGAAGCAAAACAACAAAGAAGAAAAAAAAAGAAGCTATAAGATAAGATCGATCTTATTATTATGTGCTAACTTCCGCCCGTTTATACATTGCTCATGGAGAAAGTATCACTTTACAGGTATGCATGTGCTTATGAATCTATCTTATCTCTTATGCACTCAGACACCTTTCTCCTTAAAGTCCTTTTGCGGATAAGTTACAATTTCCGATAAGTTTTTTCTCCAGTCTGCAGAGACATTATTGTTCTAACCAAATTAGAAAAAAAGTGTCCTCGGAACTTCTCTTACCAAGAATTTTGAAGGAAAGTCTGTGTTGACTGAAGAGAAAAGCCTCCCGTTGCTCAAAACTCTATTATGTTTCTTTCGTTCTGGGTACTACAATGTAAGATCAAAAATTAGATATGCAAATCATTTTCAAAAACGTGGAAGAAAAGTATGCCTACGCTGCAGTATCTATACATACTAATTTATTGACATTTTAGAGAGTAGGGATTTTGGGGATTTCATTTTCCCCTTAAATCCTCCCTCACTCATGAATATCATGATGTTGTGCTCAAAGTAGTGTTTTGAATATTAAATGGATGTGCGACTCACAACACAACACATTTTCTTGAGGCAGCATTTACGGAGCAACAGTTAAAATTCTTAGTATTGCTATCAGCATAATGAGCTTTTCAGAACATGTTGTAATTAAGTAAATTGTAATTTTTTTTGGTGTGAGTTGCTAAACGAATTTAATTTTGCCCGATTAAAATTCTAAGTGGGTTCAATTAATCTAATTTGAATTATTTATGCTAATGGACACAGTGCGGACCGTTGTGCAGCAATTGCGTCGCCACTTCGCTACACACAACTGGTAACAGGACGTCGCGTAGCAATCTTTTTCCTAATCATTTGGATGCTTAGCATAGGCACGGCCATGACGGCATTTATAGTGTCCACGATAAAAGATGAGAACAGTGTGCCAGTCGGTGATAACAATAAAAATGACAATAAACTCTTTGAGTATCAACAAAGTAACAGCAGCAGCAACAGCAGTAGCTCCATAAGTTTCAGTAATTCCATAAATTATAATACAGTGATTCACCAAACAAGTAGGAACAATATAAACATAACGACCACCTCGTCGTTGTCCTCACCGCCAGGAGAGAATTCCTCATTGTTGCCAGATTTGCGGTTATCCTCTGGCGGAGATCATGCCAACTTCCACCACACAAATCAGGCGTCCATGACGTACGTGAACCGAGACTTAAACTCGTCCTCACCAACAGTGGCTAATATGATTTTTGACCTGGACCAGACCACCACTGTCGACCGAAGTGAACGGGAGTTTCAGCCGCCGGAAATTGGAGACACCAATCTCAACTACTCAACCTCACTCGTTTCCGATCAGAAGGGAAACCTGAGCAATGTTCGCGTACAAAATGAAAGTTTAGAGGAAGGGTTCTCAAGTTTAGAGTTTCGGCGGGCGATGGGCCTCTGCCTCCCCAGAGTTTATTACACCTCCCTCCCCAGTGTGTTGTGGGTGACTGAGTGGATTTTTGTGATTTTGGTGGCCCCACTGTGTACAATTCTAGTGTGTGATTTGGTCGTCCTGTCCATCGCACGAAAACAGCGGCATCGAATCGTCATGGCTTTGTATCAAATCACCTTGTCAGCACAGGCGACCGTGGTCCGGAGCAAGGGAACGACCACCCCACCCTTGTGGCTGAATCGAAGTATACCTGCAAGATCAAGGGCTTGCCGGGCTGTGCTCGAAGATTTAAGCTCCCTTCTGCTCATTCATCTCCCGCTAATACTCATCCTCGTAAGTCAGAGGAAAGCATACCTCACAAATTCTCGCTTTTATTATCTTGAATCATTTATTTTTCTGGAGCAAGTGAAAATAGGAATAATGTTTGGACGGCCTTGCACCACATTTTGATGATCACGTCTCCCACCATGTTTGTACTTTTCACAGGCACATATTATGTTTGTTAACACAGGTCGGTAGGGAAGAACTATTTGTTTGGTTTGCTTAGTAGCCTCTCCCACCCACACGTTATAACAATGAGAAGCCTCCAATTAGTACAAAGTAGTTGGGATTTTGTGATCGAAGGAAGAACCTCGGACAAGGCGAAGGCCTTGCAGTGCACACACCATTTCCCATGCGTCCTAGTATATCATAGGATCACGTTTCATTCGAGACAGTCGTGCATGATTCTCCCGGCCTGCTCAACTAGCAGAAATATGTTTGCACCCACTTAATTCCATGTTCGGATTTAACAAGGTTAGTAAAGTGGGAGCAGCAGATAACATTGCATCCGTAGGCGTAAAAGAAAGTGTATTTATTGTGGGGAAGCTAATATGATACATGGGTTTCATACATGACTCAACATTTTGTTAATAATACATCAACCTGAGAAGGGCAACGTGCGCGTGCAACCTACCGCGTTTGATGAACTAACTCCGAGCAAGACAGAATAGAGGAATTCAAAGGCTGAAAAAGTGAAAGGCGATTTAGGATTAACGAAACATGTTTTCATACTATGCTTTAGTGATTCACAACAAAGGCCGTCATGGAGCAAAATTGCACTGCTTTATTGCGTTTTCATGCGTCGAGTGACATGAATAAGAGTTCTAAAAGGGGGCTTCCAGCTCTTTAGAGTAATGCACACAATGAAATATGAAGTGAATTAGTATTATATAGTATATGAGTGAAGAAGATAAGTAAACAGTATGGAGTTCACCGGACGCAGCAAATTCTGCAACGTAGTGCACATGTATGAACAATTTTAGCTTTCGGCCTCTTTTTCCCGAGAACCTTTGATATACACATCGTAATATTAAGCATATAAAATAAGAGTCGGTATTTTAGTTTGGAATATTTTTTTTGGGTCTGAAGTTTTCGCCGCTCCGATTTTGCTTCAAGACAAAGGGTGAAAATCAAACTTTTGAATTCATGTCGCAAAATTTCATTGATTTTCACATTTTTCACGGACCAGTTGTTGTGATATGCATCCCTTAAAGCTTTGTTTCCTTTGCAGAGAAAATGAGAAGTAAGAGCACATGATAGTTTACATCTTACACTCAGATGCTTTTGATTACCGGACTCAATTCTGTTCTTTTCCCTTTCTAACATATTTTCGCAATATCTGTTCAAATACTTCCTAAAATATTTTGCTTTTGCAAAAATATAAAAAACGGCTTGGCAAAATAATCCACAGTAGAAAAAACAAATAAAGCAAGAAAAGAAAATGGCGAAGGACGAAGCGATAAAAAATGAAGAAGAAAATAATCATGTTATTCCTCTGCGTAGCATGATCATACATTTTTTTTGTTTGTGTGCTGCAGGTGTTTGAAATGTTGGCCGATGATCACCGTGCCCCAATGCTGCTCCATTTTCTCGGTTCCGTGAGCCTCTTCCTGAGTCCAAGTTTCACTGCACTTTTGTACGGGATCCGAGCGCGGTCTCTTCGCGCCGCGTACAAAAGCTACATCAGAAAACGAATGACGAATAACACGCTGCAACATGAAATCCAGCAGCGTCTGTCCCCCGTTGACGGAGGCAGTCCACGACCATCATCTGGAGCAAAAAGTTTTCGGTAACTTTTCAATATCCCCTCTACAATTATCTCGCATCTTCTTCCCTCTCTATTTCCCTACCCTGGCATGCTGCTCTCTATTTCTCTCTGTTTCTCAGCCTAAACAAAATCAAGTACTTTTTAATGCAAACTATAATCATTAAACATTATCTTACTTCTAAGCTCTCTTCTATTATCCTCAATTATCTCTAGCAACAAAAAAAAACTTCGTAGCCTATCTGCTGTAATATTCTTGCATTTCCCGCAAAAACTACCGCATCAATCCTTTCTTTCTTATTACATCCCATTCTAAACCGTCCACATCAAAGCTTCATCATCCGCCACATGTTTCACCATCCTTCTCTCTCTTTCTCTCTCTCTCTCTTTCGCCAGTGGAATTATTGAGTATAATTGTTGTTGGAGAGTGCCTAAAAAAGAAATGCAAACAAAACATAATGATGAGGAACAAAATTTTTTGTTTGTCTCGTGTTCCGCTTTTTTGTAGATCTTACACTCCATCCCCAGCCACCAGTCCCGTTCAGACTCCACGTCGACTCTCAACAAATGACTTGCGTCCGCCACCAATGCACTTCCCAATGAACCCACTGCTACCATTCCCATCCTCCACAACCAACTCCGTTATCAACAACAACTCTGGGAGCCAGGAGGAAATTAACAAAGTCAACAATCATAACTCCCTTCATGGTAATCATTTCAATGATAATGGTTGTTTAGGGAACACCTTGAGCAAACCAAGGAAAATTCGCTCCTTCCTACACCTCACCAGTCACCATGACATGCAAGAGTTTTGGAGTGGCTTGCGTCGCCCCAATCGATCACCTACGATCATTATTACTCATGAGATTCGACTCAAGGAAAATACAAACTCGCCGTATGACTCCAAAGCCTCGTCGCCGACGGCCGAGCAAAGACTGTAAAAAACACAAGCAATGGACAAGAACAACAAATCTCTAAAAATGTGCAAAGCAAAACAAGTCTCAAATCCATCGTTCAGTTACGAGCTCCAATGCATTCAAGATTACTAAAATGAATCATTTCAAGCGACCTTTCAGCAGAATGCCAATAGTTTGGTTTCTAAATTAGTGCAATGCGTCAGTTTTTTGTTAAATTTTATATTTAAAATTGGAATCAAAGAAATGATTCGGTTATGATTCTTTGTGAAACCAGTATAAACTAACTAAAAACAAATGTGCGAGTTACACGCTTATCCAAATGAACTTTTACAACCACATCACAGTATAGTCTTGAATCAGACAGGTTTGTGTTTTCTCATGAATATTCATCGATTAATTGCGGAACTTATAAATAAGCTGTATCGCTAGAAATAAATTTTCTATACAAATGCATCCTCATGAAGTCTCGACCATCTATTAAGATAATAATTGAGTTTATTCTGGATTATATACACTCCGTTTGGTAAGTGAAAATACACCAGGTATTTTTCAATTTCCACCAATATACGAAAAGATGTCAAGCTGGTTTTTGGTGCACATATTGGTGGAGCCATGCGGAGTAATCCTGCCAAATGTGGTGTGACACCACAGAGGCATTTCGGAGTTTGAGATGATATACCAAAAAGTTACACCTGAAAAGTGTTTGGTAAGTGAAGATACACCTACTCTCTTGAAGAATTGGGCATACATTGCTCAGTTTTGGCTTGCATATTTGAATTCAGCATAG
>JAHZNF010001591.1:0-12969 GCA_027744215.1 Troglopedetes dispersus
TTATCGATATTATTGATCCTTTTGTTTGCTTTGTCAGTTGCGTAACTTTTTAGTTCTGGACAATCGTTTTTCTTCGTAGATCTCAGTATAAAATAACACTTAGTTTTTTTTTAAATATGCATTAAGCAGTACAAGTTGCAATAAAATGTACCCTTCCACTTTTATTTTATGTAAATAACTGCAAAAATTACATAATTCAACTAGATTAATTTCGCTAAGTCAAGCTCAATCTGTGTCACGAACGCAAAAAAAAATTATATATATACGTACGTGTTTGGTTCCGGAAAGATTGTGATTTGTACTTTTATATTGCAAAAAAATGGAACTTTTATATAATAAAAGGATAATAATAAATCGACATCGAATTCTATGTAACACTGTTGGAAAGACGGCACATGACGAAGGTTATGCGTCCTGGTCAGTCATGATAATGTTTATTTCGCTATGCATGCCGTAGGATATTTTTATCAATTTATTGCCTCAACAGTGGACGTTACCGTTTTACACATGGTAAAATAAATTCGTCATCATTGGAACTGGAGTATTCGCCTGGTTCCGATTTAATAACAATATTAGGAGGGAGTTTTGCTAAACTAAAGCTCGGGCTGTTAGTAGAACTCGTCGTTTCATTTTTATTATTGCTGCAAGCCCTTTTTTGTAATTTTAGTGCAGGTTCTAGCGATGTTGGAGAATTGTGCCCTATTAACCGACATTTGAAACCTGACTCGGGTAGGTCCTTTCTTTTTCTGGCGACAATAGGCGGAGAATTTGTTGAATCAGGTGTGTTCATTGGGTCGTATGAGTTGGAAATCCGCACGGGTTTCTTGTCAATAATGTCTTGCACGACTTTTTCGTGTACTCCAGATATATCCGCCGTTAGTTTGATCAGCTTAATTTTCAAAAATAAAAAATATAATTTTAGTTATGTAGCTGAAGCTGTTATGAGCGAGATTTGTGTACTGCAAAATCATTTTGGCAATGAGAAAGTTAAGAATTCAATTACATTTGGGTTATTTGACGTGAACACAATCCCGTTTCTCACCAGGCTTGGTTGATTCCAACGTGTACGAAATAAATAGTTGTAAATGTGTTGAACAATCAATTCTGCTGATGGATGCATTGTGAAGAGGCTCCTAGAGTTTTCTCTGAAACTGGTTGTGCTTTCCGATACTGGTGAAAGTGTTCCACCTTTCTTCAAAGGTGGTGGTTTCGGCAGAGGAGGTTTTTTAGCTTGTGAGTCGGAGGTTGCGTGTTGCCTAATTGAAGTTTGACTGCGGCTTGCAGAGAAAGACGGAAGGGGAGCAAGAGAAGGTGGTGGGCGAATGTTTTTCGTCTTAGTGGGGTTCGAAATGACAGATGATGCGGGACTTTCATCAGTAATCTTTTATAATTTATGGAAACTTCTCGTTATTTATTTAGGATTGTTATATCAAATTATTACAGTCATCTTAATTTTATATCGAACGCTTCTTAGGTTGTATTTCATACCTTCACAGTGACAGCTTGTGTGGTCGACATCGGTGCTTGGTTCTGGGGGTGAAGCATGTGGTCGTGGTCATGATCATGAGCTTCGCGAAAAATGCTCACTATTAGATCCTTTTCTTGAAATCTCAACTGAAATCTAATTCTCATTGGGCATTCCTTTCTGTAATTTCAAATTGAACCATATAGTAACCCTGTAAAATTAACATTTTAAACTTCCATACGTAGTATTAATTCGAATTAAAAAACCCAATACATTTTGTTGAATTACAACCAAACATACATCGTGAAGCCAATTCCAGCAGATTCGTCCCCATTTCCCTGGTCGTCTGGTGATGACAGTACTGAAGAATCGAAATATGTGCAGCAGAAATCCACCCAGCGATAAACGAAACGCTTTCTTTCATCTTTGGACAGTTGATAGTCTTCTGTATTACTTGGCTTGGGGTTTGCAGCAATCCGTCGAAAATATTTGGGTGTTAGGTTCACATTATTTTGGCATTCGTATTTTCGAATAACCTGAGAAACTTCTTGGAATGAGCGAAAACTACGTCCTAGTTCAATGTAGGTAGTGGAAGATTTCTCTTGGTTGGTAACATGATACTGCACAAGAGACCTGGTGAAGGCCAATTTAATTTTTTTCTGTGCCAGAAGTTTAGGAACTATTGGAGAAACTGAAGGAATTTCGTTAAAAATTGACCCAGCTTCTGATTCTAGAGCTTCAGTTTGATAAACAATGTCAGTTCCTGGAAATTCCATCCCTGAGTGATAAGGCGTTCAATGACATTTGCTTTCTAACTTTTATGTGATAACTAATATTATGCTGATTTGCCAAATCTTTCATGGCTCATCGAAATTGACTTTATTAGATAAATAGCTGTGATGTCCTGCACTTGTAAGTATTATCGATTATTAAGCAGCAAAATTTGTATCAAGAAGGCGATCAACTCAAATGTTCATTTCCACTTTTCTGTCATTATATCACATCACAAGAATCCTTTCATTGTTTCTTTTCGAACTAACAATATGCAGGAATTTTTAATAGCTTACGCGTAATCGTTGCACTTGGCGTTGTATAGTGTTTTCTTGGCACAAATAGATGTATAATTAAATTAAATAAGTACGTGCGAGGCCAAACAACCAACGTGTCGCTTTCTTTATAATATTGCAATCATATGTCCAGCCAGACTCGTAGATTTAGTATGTAATACCAAGAAGTAAAAGTGTTTCTTACACATTGTATTCACCTGCAAACATACAAATCTTCTGCATGTAAACTCCCAATTGCTTTGTCCTCGTCGGTTGTGTGATGACGGGGTTGGTGAAGAAATGCTTTCTCTGTACTTTGCTTATTAGCAGTAACACCTGGGTCAGGACATCTAGGTAAATTATGTTTTGCGTTAGCGATTAGTACAAAAGTACTAATATGTAAATGATGTGAAAGTAATGATTGAAAAAATAATAATAACTGGCTGAGTTTGTCACGATTACCCACATCATAAATATCTATAAATCATCTATCATATTCTGGTGCCCATGAATCATCTTATCATATTCATTATACCCGCAAACCCGCAGCATTTGTGTGCTTAAAGAAACACAAGAAGAAGCCATTTTATGTAAAAAGTATTATTGATTAGGTGCTTTTGCGTTCATATGCAACCAGTTCGAACAATGGAAAGAAAATGAAAATGGTGGTGATCGATGTGTAAGAAACACAAGAAGAAGCCATTTTATGTAAAAAGTATTATTGATTAGGTGCTTTTGCGTTCATATGCAACCAGTTCGAACAATGGAAAGAAAATGAAAATGGTGGTGATCGCGTTAGAAATGTGATTGATGAAAATAATAAGAACAATGAACATCTCGTTGTACGAAAAGAAGATACTTTACATGTTTTTTTTGTTTTAGTTAATGGAATAGTGAACAGCACAAACTTACAAGTTTACTTCTACAATAATAATAATACATACAAGATGAATTAATAATAAATGATTTAAATAAATCACCACTTCCTGCTGTCAAACAGTTTGCATACATTTAACAATGAACAACGTATGTATGTACATAAAGATTGATTTTAACACTTACAATTAGTAATTTTCTTTATTATTGTTATGGGTGAATGTTTCGGTTACATTAATGTTTAGCCTGCATAAAATTATTACTTATCATGACCCAATGAACTTAACACTTTCCCAGAACGTATGGAATAATTACATAAATTTTTAAATCAAGATTCCACACATATTTAATCATTATCCCATCTTAAATAACAACAATTATAACACCAAAGCCGACAGCACAGCTTGAACATCAAGAGAGATATCACATCCCTAACCAACCAGCTACAAATAGAACCAAACAAAGTACCAGTTCCAATCAATTCACTTGACTGGTAGGAATGAGTATATGTGAATATTGATTGATAGGTGATTGTAGTTTACTACTTATACTAACTACACGACATGTTGTGGAGAAAACTGACTGAAACCAAATCTACAAACCTGAGGAATTCTTACTTAAAGTTTTAAGCACGGTAGGAAGTTGTAGTTGTGGCGAAAACTTAAACCTGCTATGAAGTAGGATTTCAATTTGGACATTAACACTATGTATTTGAAAAATTAAAACTTACAGTAAGCTCAAACAAATATTTACAAGAGGTTATACACTTTTGCATGATTAGTCTGTGGCTTATGCTTTACTTCTCAAATACAGCTACAAGTATCATAATTAATAATTAATATTTTGCTTGTATTAATGCTATTTCCCTACTGGTTACAACTTGGTAAAAGGCATCGTCATTATGTATTTTATTTTAGTGGTATAATAAGCCTAATTTGTATATGATAACCCTATGGTATTTATACGTATTTATATGGTTATGATAATATATGTATGTATATGATTACCTAAACATTGTTAATCCTAGTTTTCTCCAATTTCCATATTGGTATTACATTTAATGGCAAGTTGATTTTCTAAATACTATTCGGCTCACATTGTCACGTCATCCGGGAGATGTCGTGTGTGAAACTCGATATTTTATTACCTAATCAACAGTCACTCTTTACGTCATTTGAGTTACTCTACTCATTTTGGTTAATAAAACCAAAGTGCACAAAAACAGTGCTTGGTTTTTTATTGGACAAAAAGTTATCGAGTTTCCGAAATAAAACTGCAATTTCTCCTGATTTTTTTGAAGAGTGCTACAGTTCTACTCACACTATTCCTCAAAGGAAAAAGGTTAAGGTTAGGTATGCACGAGAATTTAAAACGGCAGTGTAACAGTACATGCACATTTTTATGTGCTGCTTAAACGGAAAATTCTTTTATACTTCACCAGCATAAGCAAAAGCACGTACCTAAGTAGCTTTTGAGCCACCATTGCTCACATCCCGCGTAAGAGAAAGATTTAGAACGACCCATGGTTAGAAGAGAATTTTGCATGCACCATAACTTCAGGTAATTTGCAGCACATATTAAATATGTAAGATAATACAAAATTACCCGTGCGCTGGGAACGCAGCAGGCAAACTAAACACATGAAAGGATCAAGAATACAGTTTGTTGGAACTTCACAATTCCATTGGAGCGAGTGCATTCGCTATCATAAGTGAAATATTAATAAACGAAAACGATGCGACAACTGCTGCAGCTGCATTCTAACTATTACTCTTCGACATGTTTGTTTGACTAACTTTCTCCTTATAAGATATTGTAATCAATGTAAAATCGTCATGTATCAATTGCAACATTTTCTGGAAAAGACCCTTTCGCAACTAACATGCCGGTCTAGTTTGTCTACACGACAATGACTGTAGCAACTTTCACATCAATAGTCATAATAACCAAACCAACGCTGCATGATTGTGGAAGGAAAAAATGGAACCTGCATGTGCTTTCACCATTTGAGAGTGGTGCCTAACTAATTACGTACGTTCCTATTTGTCTGGTTCATTCAACAACTAGGCTTGCAAAAAATAATTCAAAATGTCGCCCGTTCTCATATATCCAATATTCCGGACGAACATATACCTTATGACAAAAGACACCACAGCTTATCCCCATGAATGAGCATGTTTATCAATCATTTTCACTGTATGTTCTATTTTATGTTATGCTACAGTAATTCAGTGCACAGTGAATTCAGAAAAAAGTGTGGCAATTAAGATATAAGGATACTCGCTGTTGGAAGAATATAGAGACGGACGAACATATACCTTATGACAAAATACACCACAGCTTATCCCCATGAATGAGCATGTTTATCAATCATTTTCACTGTATGTATGTTCTATTTTATGCTATGCTACAGTAATTCAGTGCACAGTGAATTCAGAAAAAAGTGTGGCAATTAAGATATAAGGATACTCGCTGTTGGAAGAATATAGAGAATTTGAAAGCCCCAAATCATGGTTTTAAAATTTAAGTAATGCACGCATACACGCATGTTCTCCATTATTAGCAATGACAATTCAAAGAAAGCAGGAGGAGCAAAGGACTAATTCTGTTCAATCGCTTTCCAAGATTTCAACTAGCAGCTGCCATTTAGTGCCTAAAACCTATTGCATGCTGCAATCACGCTGAACTAGTAAAACCTATAGGTATAGTCTTTTTACTTAGGTATTCCAAATATATTAAGTTCTGCAACTAACAGAGGGAAACGGGATAGATCATGCCACAGCTCACAACGATGGCATTATATCGTGATCTTACCTTACTTGCTTTAATTAAATGGATAAAAAACGAATGTCGCACGCTTATAGAATAGTAATGTTTTAGATTCTGAAGGTTATACACTACATTAGCTCAAAAAATCAAATTCAAAAGGTCTCTTTAGTAAAACGATAATAATGTTGCAATGCTCTTCAGAAGAAACAAAGGTTTGTGGCGGTCACAGGAAAAATAATAATACATAATTTGTACACGCACGTTCACCACACCAGCTCAACAGTGATGCTTTATTCAAATTGTTATTGAGGTTGACTTCTTTAGATTATGGGTTTGTCTTTCTTATATCGGCTGGGATTAAATGATAATGAACGAAATCTTTCATGCTTTCTCCTCCGTTCCGTTTGATTTCACGTACACATCAAGGAAGTACTATGATATATGTACGTATGAATTTATTACATATTTTTTGTTAGTCACTGGATAATTTCTTATCTATTCCTATTATATTTTTATTTGCTGGTAATATCATGTCACACCACGTTCACCTGTGCCTTACTTGAGTGTGAGTGGTTGAGTCTAGTAATGGTTGCACATAGGTAGCATTTAATGTAGTGCTTTCACCGTGCAATGCTGCACAACTGTGTTTGATGTCTGTCAGTGTTTTTATAGACTGCTGTGCTGGGCTGCATTTTAGTTTTTGTATCATAAACACAATTAATGGAAGTAATAGCTTTAATGCAATTGAAATTGTCTTTGCTTTCACCATGCATTGCAATTCAAATACAATGTATGACGATATATGATTGTAGCGGCTCAGCTAGAGATAGTTGTCACCAGTTATTAGTTGAATGGTAATCAGCTTTATCTGTTCTGAATGTAAAGGCCGATTTGAGCTGTGGAAATACACGCCTAAAAGTTTTCGTACAATTACACAGTGTATAATATCACACGTAAAAAATTGCTAAATTGACAAGTACATGTTGGTGGGGCTTGGCAATACAACATTCTCTATCAATAAAACTTACCTTTGTCTAAGCACTTTCCTAAAAAGAGGTATGATGGACAAACGCAAAACGGATGGTACTACAACACCTATATCTGACTATAGCATGGTCTTGTACACAGACGAAGGAAGAAGTAAAATTGGTTAATAAATCGAATACAGCAGAAACATAATAATAAAGTAGAGCTACCGTGGTGCCAGTAGTGCTGAACTACACGTAGTATATGTTACTTACATAATGTGTTTAGAAATGACGAAATGAAGGCTGTGTCGATTAGTCGATAAGCAATTCAAAGTGAGTGGAGCCAACACGGGTGAGCCTTTCCGACTTGACATTCTTCGCGAATGCTTTGCATTCCACATTGATGAGAACTGCATGCGTTGGATTGACGAACTGAATCATGATAAATGGTGGTTGATATCCTTTTTGGTTCAAGTACGGGAAATAGTGACTCTCAATTCCTCTGGTAGGGTAGTAAACAATTTCTCCTGCAATGCAGATAATTTCCCCCGTGGGAATGTACAATTCAAATAAATATGGTTCCTCTGACAAAATAATTTCATTTAATATATCTAAAAAAGCTGTTGTTTCAGTTTATTTGCTTACCTGTATTTTCTTGATCTGCAACATTCTCTCCCCCACAAGAAATCCAAACTGTCTCCAAGAGTCGTCTCAGGAGGGCTGCATCTCGTTGAGGATCAAGTTTGTCCACTTCTGTTTTAATGTGATTGACCAGGTCAAGCGGCATTCCCTTCTTTTGCTCCCTTTTTATGTCCTTGTCAAATATTTCGCGGCTGAAGACAATGCTGTCCTCTCTGTACCCGTATGCTTCTGGCTTCCATCCAATAATCTTGTTCAATTTTATAATGAAGCATGGTTTCCCTTGCCCATATCCAAAATCATTATCCTTCGTGCACGGTCCAAATTGTTTGAGATCAATGAGGCAGGATTTGTTACGGTTGGTTGTATTCTCGGTGCCGAGTGTGCAACTGTGGGTTTTATCCACTCCAGCCTCTTTTTGAATTTCCTCCACATAATTCACAAATGTTTCGATTTGATTTGACCAAAATCTGAACTCTTTGGGATCAGTGTGTCTGAACCAGATAAGTCTAGGTTAGCAAAAAATATTTTAATTATAAAGCATGATAGGATTGATAAACACGAAATTCCATGTACATGATCCCACGACTGGTGTTTCACATAAATTATACTATGGATGAAGTTAATGCCAATGTTATGTACCAGTGAGTTGGTATTTAAAGTATCGAAGTCAAACTATAAAATCTTATTGTATTTAATTAGCAAAATGTTTTTGTGTCCCATCAAACAGTGCGAATTGTATTTTTCAAGTGATAATTCTTTGGCCTACAGTTTCACCCAATTTCCGAGCATAATCGTCAAGTTTTACCTTGTGCTCAATGTGGAGGAAAGTTATGCGCGGACCTGCACCTACATATCAAAGGGGCACATTACGGGGACACAACGTGCTACTTTTATGGCAGGGGGTTATCACCACAAGCAGAAATTAACGTTCACATTAAAAATGCACCGGCTCTGCCATTATTCCCCGCACAGCATGGCAAAACGTATTCAGTGAAAAAAAATGTTTGAATTATTCCTGTCCAACTCAGATAACTTTACACTGCTAGATAAAGGTGAATTTGTTGTTTTATTTGGTGTTGCAAAGGTGAGGCCAGCATTAGTGTTTGAATGGATGATGCATGGAAGACTCCTAGAAGACGATGGCAATGAGGAGTATAAAAAGCCTGCATTTTTTTGTTCCGGGTCCAGAACTTCCAGTGATGCAGGTCAATGAAATAGGTACGAGATGGAGAGGAAATACGCAAGTAGCTCATCTAGCAGCTTGCTACAATCGTATCAATTCCAAGACAGCATTTTTGATAAGACTTTGGGGATGTCTAATGCGACTACACAATACAACACTTTCAACTAAGGCGTGATGTGTGCATTGGAGAAACACTGCAGAAAAGTAGCCAATTACACGCCGTCAATGTGTCTCTTCACTTTCACTATTACCCATTTTCAGGCTTCGCAACAAAAAGAGAAAATTAATGCCCCAGGGATGATACTTCCTGATTTTACTACATCCTGCAGCAAACTATGTTAGTTACGAATTTTATAAACACAAAAAATATTCAGGAAACTAAGTCATAATGCAATTTAAGTGTCGGCTTGTACATAAATACGATACCGACGACAAATCTAACTTTAATATGCTTTGCAATAGCCCGGATACAACTAGAGTGAACGCTTATGCTGATTTAATTCCAAAACAACGAAGATTTGACTTATCAATGAACCTAGATGCTCGTGAATCAAACCCTACACCCCTAAAAAGAATAACTAGCAACCCACTGAACGCCTAGTAAGCAATCACATCGTAAAAAGTAAGTAAATTATTTATAATTATTAATTAATATATGTATATGTTACGAACGTTGATTCGGCATTGTTTTCCGGATCGGGCATGGGACGAAATCCAAGGCCTGGATTTGACCCGATCAAACTGGCATCCATGGTCCATTTTGGTGTATGCAAACTTATTGTAAGGTAGAAGAGGTAGAAGTTGAGCAGGAAAAACGCAGCTAATCCAATGTAGAAAATAATGTAAAAGATAAATATAAGCAACCAGGATAATCCAGTACGCCCCAGAACTGCCCCAGTGTCAGAATTATACAAAAATTCCTTAAAGCCTCCATCCGGTTTTGGTTTTTGTGTTGTGGGCACGGATCTGGGTTTGCTGTTGGATTCCGCCATTTTTTTAAAAAAAAACTGTTGCTATTTAACAACCACTTCTTGAGGTTTAATACATTAACAGGAAACAATACTCCTGGCGTTACAAACAAAATAAACTCTTGAACCTGAATTAAACAAATTAAACTGTACTTCTGGCGTGGCGAGTGCTATCCGAGCCAGTTATTTGTCCAAACTATCATGCACCACACAGCCACTTCAATCATTTACACAAAATGTTAAGGAGCCACTTCAATTAATGTACTTTTTCTTCCGCTAAGTGCATTCTCAGAAAATTGGTCAACGTTCGAGGAGGAAAAGTTGGAGCAGTATTCGGACGAGTAGTTCGAACGATACTCTGCAAAAAATAGCAGCAGAAAGGATTATTTTCCATTTGAAGCATTAGCAAGAAATTTCAGCATAGTGCAGATATTATAACTTGAGTTAGAAAGGAGAGAAAAGAGAGCGAGGAAAAAGTAGAGAGAAAGAGTGAGAGCGAGCTAAATAGGAAGGCATGTACATACTACTGTAAGTATTCAAAATGAAGTCTTGACTTTCCGTTCTCCTGTGTAATTTCAACCACCACTACCGTTATGGTAGCTTGCTGGTCGCTCCACTACTTTTTTGTATGATTACTTCGTTCCGTTACTGCTAGCCAATGTAGTGTTGGGAGAGAATGAAGCCAAGAGGTTGTGATACAATAAAATCTAAAGAAGAGCACGTATATACGACGACGACAGCTATACAACCATTCTGTTCATTGGTTGCATTGCATGTATGATAGTTACTTGTACTTTTCACCAGCTAACAATGCACATATAATAAAAACTGAAGGAATTATCTGTGAAAAAAGTTGTTTCATGCCATACCCTTCTCACAAACTGAGCGTTTAACAGGGTGAGGACTGTGGAGGTTTTTAAACCTGGCTTAAGGACGACGAAGAAGAAGTACGGAGAAAGTTAGTGTGCAGACTAGTGTAGTGTGCGGACGGACGTGTCTCCTTGTTCTTCACTTTACTGCTCTGCGATGACGATGATGATGATAACTTGCCTGGAAAAGAAGAGCAGTCTTCCTGTCGGATTACATGCTTTATATAAAAGACATAATATTCCAAAGTAAAAGCGGATGGAATGTCTTGCAGTGGTAGTAGTAGTTGTAGTAGTAAATGGTGACTGTTTGCTTGTCAGTCTTTGGAGTAGGTAAAAGTTTAAGCGGCAGAGCAGCCTGGTAATAGTATAGCAATAGCAGCGCAGTGTATTGGCACTCGTACAAGTAAACATATATGATTATTTTTATGTACATATACATACATACATACATTTTTGCTGAACGTAAAAAAGGAAGGACAGAAGGGGAAAGTTGGTGAATGGTGACTGTTGGTGACGATGTGCCTTTACAAAGTTGATAGGAGAGTCCGGGAGAAGCTGACTTTATGTATATGTAGCATGAAGGAAGGAAAGAGAGAGAAGCTCCATCGACGTCATTGCTCTTATAGCAGCTGCGCCACGAACCCAAAGCATGTCTACTTTATAGTTCCGATATGCGAACCTATATTGTACATTTTTACATAACCGTTTTTCTCCAGCTCAGTTTACTATTTCTTTATTTATTTTTTATCCGGTTTTCATATACTTAACTCCCGTAGTAGTGTTGTACATTTTTATATTTGAGAAGATGGGATGAGGTATGTGTATTTACGTAGTAATAATAAGCAGAAACTTTCTTCATCCTGAGCCACTGTACGTGTTTCACAGTAATAAATGCTTGTAACCTCAACCTCCCCTTCTTTGATATACCTATAAATAAATCGTGGCAATTTAGTCGTATCCTTGGGCAAAGCAAAACTGGATCCGCAGTTGAACACAATTTACTTTAAAGGCTACGAAAGAACTTAGTTCCCTTTACACTCATATACTATGTACATGCACGAGTATTTTTGCAATCTAATAAATAAATATATATAAAGATATACATTGGTTGGAAAATGACATATATATTGGATCTAGTTAGTTCATACTTTTGCTGAAGAAAACAGACTTTTTCCGCAATATTTTTGTAGAACAAAAAGAAAACCACATTGCCAGGGATTTTTCCTCATTGTGCATTCCTGCCTTATAACGTTGTTATGCATATGTCTGCTTGGTTTGATCAAAATTGTCGACGACGACGTATGAACATGACCGCGAGTTCTTTTTATCGAGTAAACTTTCATAACATAAAATCCCATTTCTAATAATAATAGTAATACTGGTAAACATACATGTTCGTGTGAATAACATAAAATAAAAAGTAAATAAAACCATCTATCTGTGTACTTTTATGTTTGCTTTTAAGATTATTGCTGTCTAATTCGATTTTGTTTAGTTTATTCTGTTCTAAAATCCAGACATTATTGGCAGTAATTTCAGTGTAATATGCATTTTCTTTCTTTCTTTCCTGGTCGACTTTGCTACCGGAAAATGCAGGGTATTTCCTAAAGTATTCCAATGCGTGGAATCAATATTTTAGAGAAAAGTATTCGACTGTATGACAATCAAGCTGTGATGATTATAACTATACGCATCTTCTCTCATTGTTATACGTCTTGCCTAGACACTCTCATACATTTTTATGTTTTACTTGATTCTCAAATCAACCTGAGTTAACAAGTCTAGATAAAAGGCTATTCATTTCCGTCTTTACATTCTCTGCGCTTTTCTTTCACGACGACGACCTTTGTCTAGCGGAGTAGGAAAGAATTTCCTTGCTGGTACAGAATGTAAGAAACGTAATACTGAATGCTTACTTGCTATCGCAGCATGTATGTGCTAGATTTTTTATAGTAGTAAAAGGAGACTTCCGACAACCTGCCGGTATGCACTGCTACCATTTCCAGGATTCGTTCTATCTATTTTTCATATTGAAAAAACTGTAAAAATATTTTATCAGAGAATAAATATGAAAGCTAGTCTTGCATCTACTGTGGTTAGATGGGTAGCTGAATGGAAACTATAAAGGGAATGAGTTGAATGAAGAGTTATTTACCAGTACTTTGTTTGTACAAATCTCTCAT
>JAHZNF010001592.1:0-10705 GCA_027744215.1 Troglopedetes dispersus
GTGAATTTGTACTGTAGCGGCATTTGTAACGTTGTTATATTATAATTGAGAAAAAAATACTTAAGAAGATAGATGATCTTATTTATAAAAAAGGAATTATTTATTATGTGTTCTTTTTTTTCAGAAAATTTTTTGCGTAGAAAGAACAAAAAAAAATTTATTTGACTACAAGAACCTATACCAACAATGAGAGGTGGTGGTGATATGTATGTATGTAGTAAGTAAGTAAGTGTGTGCATAAAAATTGTACAGATATGGTGCATAACCACTGTTCGTGAGGAGATGATGACGATGATGTCACAAATGACCACCAGTCCGTCTCCCCCATTTTCATACGTACTTAAGTTGAGTAAAGCCATTAAGTGTATTAAAGCGTAGACAAGTGATTATCATAAAAAGGTTAGGTATGCATCCGTTACGAATAATTATACTGTGGAGGGGAGGCTTATCTTGGCACTTGGATGTTAAAAAAAATACTTATGTAACTTATGCAGCCATAATAAGGAGCACCTTCTGTCCACTTCAGAAATGTGTGCACATAACGGAATGAGTAATAAAAATTTTTTTTAAGGGAAACTGCCTAGGTAGTATAATATTTATGTGTCCATATGTGTCCACAATACATTTATTTCCATCATCAGAAGTGTAACCACTGCCGTGTGCAATCACTGTTATCATAATTATTCCACGCTACAATTCCATTTGGGGAATTAAAACGTATAGCGCTATTTTTTTACAGGATAATTTTTTACAAAAAAAATAATAAACGCGCCAGTTATTGGGCGACGTATAAAGTGATTCTGCAGACAATTTTTATTTTTGGCTCGGCACAAAAAAAAGTAAACGCACCAGACACATGATTATTATATAAAAGGCGGTAGTAGTTTTGGAATAGCAAGTGTGGTCCTTAAATTTTTTGAATGGTCAGCATGACACATGAGGATACTTAAGGAGATGCTAATTTTTTCCGTGATGAGATGATACATACCATTTAAAACTGCTTCATGTTTCCTAAGCTCCTGTAACAACAGATGAGCCAAAAATATATTATGACGTGGTAAGAATTTTTTTTCTCTGTGTAAAGTAATTGTTGCGCAAATCATTAACTTTTAAATTATCTCTGTTGTATTATGTGCACGAGCTGCATAATTCTGAACAGGATTACGACACCGACCGTTAAGCATCTTAAACTGTACTTGAGGAGGTGGTTGGATAAAGTGAATAAAGCTTATACCGTGCTACACAGCAATTTCCGATTAGTTGTGTAATCTGCTCTTCAAATAAAAATGATCTTTTCATTTCTGGTATTTTCAACTTAAAGGACTAATAGAAATGATGATTATCTCATCATCACAAGAGACAAACAGGTAGAAAACACATATTTCATGATGCACTTGCTGATGCAGTAATTACTGTACGAGTACAGTGATTACTTAACGTTTTGTCCATTTTTAGACAAGTCTTTTTGGTTCTAGAATTATGTCTCACTTTTATTGTAAGCTACATGAAATTACCTACCTTGAATGATAAGTACGTCGAGCAACAGCAATATAATAGTTGCTCCCAGGAATTATAAAACACAGATCACTTTAGAGTTAGGGACAAGGAAAGTTCGTCTCAAAAATGTTCGGTTTGCTCCTTTGATGATTCCAGCACAATTGAGATAGGATCATGTATTCTGCACTACAAATCCAATTTGTATCAAGGTAAGTTTATGCAGTCGTTAATCTTATACCCAGCAAGAGATACAATTTTGTTGTGTAGCAGATAGAATTCCATCGTGTGTCGAATAATGTGAAGGTTATGTAGTGGACTATGTGTCTCTAACTAACCTTGAACTTAAAATTGGTGGTTGCATAGATGCTACTGGATTTTCTAATTAATTCCACTTCCAACCACCGTAATTACGCGGATAATTTATTCTGATAAACAAGAGTCCACACAATTACAAATTGGTTGTTCCAGTGAAGAAGATCTGTGATTTAAGTGATGCAAAACAAGTTCTCTTGTGAACTTGATTTTGACTTGTTGCATTTCATTTACAACTTGTTAACACACATTTTTTTAAAAAACGAAGCAATTTGTCGGCAACAATTTATCCAAACACTTTTCCCCCTTTTAATAAGATGAATAAGAATATTTCGGTTAAACGCTCCGGTAAATGTGTTCATGTAAAATAGATTTCACACCAAATGTTCACACACTCAGAATAACCAAGACAAACTTCAAAGAAGGTTATCTTTTCATGGAGAAATGTTTTCGTGTTCCCTTTCCAGCATCCAACTGTTGACTATTGAGCCTGCCTCAAGTTCTGGAGAACTTTTATTACTTTTTCGTTAGGCAACAAGTCCTTTGTCATGCGCGCAGGTAGGTATTGCACACACAGAAGACCAAGAAAAAACGCATCACCAAAAAAAAAGGTTCCATGTTTCATGGTCACGAGTAATAACAGAAGGGGAAAAAACGTTTACTTTTCAATTCGGGTGAAGCCCATTCAGCGAACCTGTTCTACCTAGATTTTTGTCACAAGAGCAGCAACAACAACACAAAAAATATATATTTCGTATTGAAAGTGAATGAATTCTTGTCAAGGAGAGCTTCACCGTAATTTCCACCAAAAGAGTTTCTTGACCTAAACCCCACGCATTTTCTATCACGTGCACACACGCACAGTACTTTATATGCACACAGTTCAAATTAGTAAACACCTGGAGCGCCGTCCTTCGGGATTCCAAAAAAAGAATCGTAGTTTCATTAGGACTCTAGGAATATATTTTATGGAGAAAAACAAGCTTCAGAAAAGTTTCAGGCGAGATGAGAATGGTTCAATCGTAGACTCGTCCACATAATCAAATCACCTAAAATTGTTTGTGAAATAAAGTCGAAATCATGAGGTAAAACAAAAAATGATAAATTTGTAAACGATTTTTTGTCTCAGAATTCCATAATATAACATACATATTATGTTTGCTTTCCCGGTCAATAATAGGATGACTGCAGAATATCTTACCACAACTAGATACTAGAATTCTTCAATGATGAAAAAGATAGTGACGCCGTCATTGCACTACCTTGCATATAATATTTGAGCTTTACTTTTGACTGTAGTATAATTTTGATGTATACTTGGTGCAGCCATGAATGGTGTGGATATATGTGCGTTATTCTGTGCAAGAAAAATATTGCCAAAGTGCCGCCATCTGAAAAGGTAAGCCGTCGTGGTCATTATTGTGGTAGTTTTGGTCGTTATCCTTTCATACATTAAATTAAGTCAGAAAGATTAGCGGTGCAACTTGACTACATGTTTTTTGTGTGTGTGGAAGGGTCAATTGGTCAGGTGAAAGTGACAATGTGGGACAAAACTCTTTGATAGATATTGCCGTCTGTAGGCATCTTTCGAGCAAGCATGAATTCTTGCTTGTGCATGTTACTTGCACTTATCGTTATTTTGCAAGGTAAGTATAGTATTACCCACATGAAAATGCTTTATGTAGTTAGTAAATTAGAAGACACTGAAGAGATTCACCATACGTCTATTACATACACGCACAGGTTAGCTGAACGTTGAGTTTAGTGATCAGAGCAGAGGTTAACTTTTCTATGACGTTGTAACACAAAAAAATAAATGCTGCACTGCAATGTTTTGCTGGTCACTAATTGCTTTAGTGATGAGCTTTAATCTAAATTTAAAATTGAGCTTGGTCTGCCTGCCTTCCATTAAAATTACTAAAAGAATATTCAAATGAGAGAAGCATTTAAAATTCATGTTTATGTCACACGAAGACTTATAAAGTTTAAGCGGTGCTTCAGATGAGACCCGACATGCCTCTAGTTTCCCATCATAAATGTAACAAACTAATATAAATACCTACTACGCTTTCGTCATCACTTTCAATTTTTAGTCATCTTTCAAAACAAGCAAAAAAAATATGCTACAGAGCTTCTTGACTCGTCTGACTTGGCGATGAAATGAATGGCACAAAAAAAATATGAGGAAGGGTGCACAAAATACCGAAAGCAAGTTTTTCTTAAAGACTCTCTTACGCTTACGTGTTTTCATAGAAAAAAGTCTGAACTTGATTTATACACACAGATCATTGCTGACAGCATTGTAATACCATGTTGGACACATGATACAAGAATATTTTTTCAGTATCACGTTTCACTCTCCTTTAAATCCGGTCCTACGAAAATTCTCTCTATTTAGTTCCTCAGGGGTTGATTAAATTGTGTGCACCCGTAGAAGATAAGCACTTTTTTTCTACAAAAAATATGTGTCTACCATCACATCACGAATGAAAGTGCAAACCCATAATAATCATTACAAATGACTGATGGTAGTGAATACGTGTCCACAAAGGAAAAAAACTTGACCATCCTGGCCACACTGACCCAGAGACGAGTCGCTTCAACTTTCATGTTTAGCTAATCATTTTGTTTGTTGCAGGGACTACCACTTCTGTGACGATAGTTTTTCGTATTCAGGTACACACTTTGACTTTACCATCTCCATTTAATTTTTGCTAGTCGATTTTTGTTAATTCGTTTTGAAACAAAAAAAATGTGAAGTTTATGTACACAATCTTTTTTTTGAAAGGACTGCTGATGGTGCATGCATTTATGCACACATACACATGTATGTAGTGGTAGTAGGTACAAAGATTATTATGACTATCACTCACTGTCGATAATTTTTTTTTCAAAGGGTTCGTGTTTGCATGTGAACTTTCCCAAAAAAAAGAAGGCAAAATGGTTATGAAGACAACCTTCAACTACTAACGAACAACTTTGGTGATGGCCAACAATGAACTCTAATTTACAAACAAACATATTATATACATATGTGTGCATACAAACGTTTTTGAAGCCAAAAAAGTTGCCAACGTTTTTTATGCATGATCTACTGTTGACAACATGACCTATATATTTTTTTTAAAAAGATAAGTGGATGGGACGACTACGTAAGATAACCAGTGGTAACTTTCAGAACTATACTGGTTTATTATTATTATTATTACTATTATTATTATTATAGCAGTGCATCCACGAAATAGTAATGAGCTTCCTTAAGTTCTCGCTTAAATTCACTTTCTGTAATATCCGGTCTTTGTGTCATCCACCACAAGCCTTTTTGATGGTTCAACCACATTTTTTCTTGTCCACTTGTTTTTTTCGTAATGAATGACAGGCTGGTGCACCAATAATGATTCAAACTAAAATATTTATACTCGTCTCAAATTCTCATCTGATTGAGCCCTTGACTTCCTAGAACACTCACCTTTTTTTAAACCAAAACAAGAAAAAGAATTTTTTGCGTTGCAGACACCGCACTGCTCCGCAAAAGATAATGCTTTCAGTTAGTAAAACAACTCGTACTACCGTACTGACTTGTTTTCTTTGTGAAAAAAAGTAGGTAGGTATTTCGCATTTTTCTTGTTGTGGTCAGTATTAGAAAACTGCATGCATTCATTTTCAGTTGCGTTCACTTTTCATTAGCACAGATTTTTTCGTGGCAAAAACGTGTTTAGAGCAGGAGTTCATTTATTTTAACCGATAACAGCACACACGTACGTACTAGCTTCTTCATAAATAATTCCTTCATCCTTAACCCTAGCTCATTTATCATCCTCTTCAGAGTTTCACTCTTCCTTTTCTTTTTTTTCTAAAAAAATCAACATTTTGTAAACAACAATGGAGCATTTCGAAATCAGAAGTCTTGCGAACATTAATTAGCACGAAAAATGCTGGAAATTCCTTGTTGACTTTCCATTAATCAGCTTCTCATGAGACATATTTTTTTTGGGCTAAGGAGTAATTAACATGAATTTTTGTGTCCACCATTTCAAGAAACTACTTAATGATATCATAATATTCTCGACAAAATTGTGCACATGTAAATATTTGTTTCACTCAAGATCTTTTGTTTCATAAGAGGATTGTGTCACTAAAAAAACTGCACTCTGACACTAACAACTCAGCCGTTCTTTTTATTATGTGATTATTATTGGTCAATCAAATCACCCTAAAGACTATTTACTTTGGGAATTTACATCTCTTTTTTTCTTCTTCGTCTTGAGCATGTGGCCTTGAAGGACTCATTCAGGCCACTTGAACAAAAATACAAATGACAATAACGAACACAATATAAGATTACGTACTACATATGTTTTTTATATATTGTTGAGAGCGTGCCTAGTTATCATTATTATTATTGCACACAGAGCCATATAGACTATATTTTTTTTCTGTTTGCTCTTTGCCACTTTTTTAGATCGCCATGTCCCTTTTCAACTGATTGTCTATTATAGCTGAGCAAAAGTAGTTGATTTAGAGACTGTACAAAATATATATGCGCCACATTGTCAATTTTCAACTTGTTCCCAATTCATTCTTTAGAAGCAGGTGTCCATTGTTGGTTCATGGTAGTGGTGCGGCAACAAAACAACAGAGAAAAGGGCATTTTTTATTCTAAATTAGGCAATGCTTAGATGAAGCTAATAAATGAGAATACGATAGGCCCGCAATATCATACTAGTCACCAAAAAAGTATTTGTGTTTGTGTCTCCATTTATTTTTTGTACTAAAACAAATAAAAGACACACGAACGAAGAAGAATAAAATGCTGTGTTTTGACGACAATAAAATACGCGAGTAAACCCTTTCTAGTAATTAGGTCGACAGATTCGTTAAGTCGCAATTCTGCTGGTGATTTTATTTAGCATCAAATCCACATTACGTACAAAGTAAATGGTGCATCATCATTTACTGATGTTTAAAAGCAGATTTTTTGAATCACTTGATAACATAGCGTGGATGATAAGCACTTTTAAATATCCCTTTAAAAGTCTATTTCTATTTATTGTGGTGCAGTCACTATTTTTAATCCTTTTTGTCTACTAGAAATTAAGTTACCCAAGAAAACAAAACATGATGAGAAGTGTACACTGAAAATGAGTGTACACAATAATACACACGTATCCGCATTGTAGCCTTGAGACTCCATTAGAAACTCCTGGCGGAACAGCACAACTAATCGTTTTCAAAATGAAGATGCTCACAACACAACAAAAAACAATGCAAATAAAAATTAAGCAAACTTTACAAAAACGCACCCCCGCCACCCAATAGTATTCTTCTAATCTTCTATTGATAATACAATAATCCAACCATTATTATTACAGGGTTAGGATTTGCTAAGTCCAAAAAAATATCTAAGAATACACACACGTTCATACAAAAAAAGTAATACCAGAAGTTAAGCAAGGAATAATTTTTTATAAAAAAAATCTACTCAAATCGTGTAACTGATATTATAACTTTTTTTGCTACGGGCAATCCGGTAATCTTTTGCGAAGAAGAGTGTAAAACAGTGCCAAAAAATTGCATTCAGATAAGCCCAGTAAATCCTAGAAGAAATGTGGTGTGTAGCATTAGCAATGTTTTTTTTCTGTTTTGCATAATTCAAAAAAAAGAGGCGTCTTAACACGCGTCATAATTCTCCACTTTTCTACTTTCCTCATTCACTTTTCCTTAAAAATGAGTTTCGTGTGTGCGTTGAAGAAAACCACGAAAAATTTTTCATTCTTTGCTTCTTCGACCATGTTTTTTGGTTTGGTTGCACACAACACAAAACAAGAACATAAGATTCTTTTTGAAAAAAAGCGAAAAGGAATGAAAGCCAATAATAATCATAATAATAATAATGATAATGATAATTTCCTAATGCACTGCTCTCCTATGGTAAAATATTTTTTTTCAATGGGCCTTTTTTTTTCAAAAAAAATGTAATAATATACCTACGTGTGTCCATATATTCATAAAAAAGCAAGAGGAAGAAGAAGAGGAGAGAATGACCTACAAAAAATATTTCTCTTTGGCTGCTTCTCTTTAACAACGTTACAAACACTAAAAGATTCTAAAAAAGATTTTTGATGCGTGGTATAGAAATGCAGAAAACACTTGCACACACGGGATAACGCAACCATGATGGTAATAAAGGGCGAATTTGCATTTTACTTTTCTTCTTCACATTTCCTAAGGTAGCCCACATACGCAACGATGTTCAAAAAAATATTTATGTGCACCTGTGTTTGTGTATTTGAAATACTCAACTCCTCTTGTTCGCGAGTCAAATATAGCATCATTAGTGAATTCACTTAAATATGCACACACACACTTATACTGCATCATCATAGATGAAAGAAGATACTTATAAATGCATCTTCTTCTTTGGATTGTTAAACAACAATAAAAAATACGTTCATTGTAGAACATCCAAGGAAGACTTAACCTGGTTGCCGCACACAAAAAAATAACCAGTGTGTCTATTTATTCATGAGAAGTGTCAACAATGGAGGAGGAGGTGAAGAAGAAGAAAAAAAATAGGAAGGAGCACGACCGAGAATGAAAATGCAGAAAAAATGATTACGGAGGATTACATTGCACATTGTTGTTGGCAATTTGAAAAGATGAAATAAAAATAGCAGGTCTCTGTTTCATTTCTTGCTGATGCACACACATACACACATTTTTTGACACAGTGACGAAGAGCCAGGTATGCAGAAAAAATTTTTTTTTGTTGATAAGAGATCTACAATAATGGCACAGACCGAAGAAGAAGAAGAGGATGGGGATTGAGGCGGATGATTGTTTAAAAAATAGTGTTCTATTTTTACTGCGTCAGGTCTGTGTGTCTCTTTTTTTGTGAGGAGGATGCGATGACTGGGCAGTATTAATAATAAATAAATTATTAGTGTACATTTTTTGAAGGCATGACTGTTTAAAATAATATGGCTGGTTTGTCTCCGTCCATTTCGAGAAGGTAGGCCACCACTAACCACCACGCGGCGAGTGAAAGACGCTGCCCGAGATAAGATGCATACCGGTGATGATGATTTGATGATAATCACTCCTTTCATAAGTATTTTTTTGTTGCGGAGTGTGTATCTTGTGTTGACGACAGATAGGAACAGACAAGAAAATGTGATGCAGACAGTCACATTCCTCTCGGTGAGTGTCTAATGTAAAGCTAGTTATGGAAAATGGAATGCAGGTCAGTTGACTCATGTACCCAAAAATATGTGCGTTCAAAAAAAATTATGTTTGGTGAAGACAATTTTTAAGAGAGGAGTTAATTGGTGCGAATATCCAAAGTAGAATGAATTTTTACTTCACAGATTCCACAATCTACTTGCCATGACATTGAAGACAGCAGAAGCAGGAATCTGTTACAATCAAATACTTTTTAGATTGGACGGAGAAATTATATCGACGGGAAACTCTATCAATTCCGAATATGGTAAGAACCAATAACGATTTCTTGAGAGTCATTCAAATTTTTATGAGATAATCGGTTTCAACTTCCTCCGGCTATAATAATGGTATTGGATGCTTCTTATAAGGAAAATGAATTATGATGCACCGCCTTTAAATAAAAAATACTAAAACTACAAGGTCTAGGACAAGGCAATAAAAAATTTAAACAGACACCTCACAAAATTCATACTTCTGGCTTATCTTAAGAACGCAACCAACAAGAATTTCTGAAGTCTTAAAAAAGTCTGAAGACAACCTCAACTTACCCTATCACTGGTAATGTGACCAACCAGCCCTAATCACGTTACATTGTTATTGTGTCTGAAAAAAAATGAAACATAATACCGAGCTGAGTGACGGGGGACGTCAAAACTTGACGATTTTCTGTAATGCTTTTACAGCAGCAGCGAAGCTCACGTAACGGGATTATCCAAAGGCGCAGCTCAGGATTGATTTTTTGAAGCAGCAATAAATCTCATGTGTGCGTTGGAATATTGTGTGCAAGAATTTTTTTTTGCAACTTCAAAAATAAATTGGCAGAAAAAAATATACAATGACTTAACGAAGACGAAGAGTAGCTGACAGGTTCCCGTGTGTGTACATAATGGAAATTTGAGACTCGAGTATTTTCATTTTGTATTATCTTACTTTTCACCTGCGGTTATGTAGATTACCGAACAATACCGTGCTGCAGGCAAGCAGACATCGTTACGCGGTTCTATGTATGCACAACTATTTTTCCACGGTGCATCATTCTCTTTGGAATTCTATTGTTGTCAAAAAAAAAAAAATTTAACAAACAATGGAAATACAAAGTACTGTTCCTTCTGTTTTGTGTGAAGCCCCCCACGCGACAATTTCTTTATCAAGGTTTCCTTTAAAAAAAGAGGAATCATGTGGACAAGAAAAGGAAGAAAGTAGGAAGATGAAGAAAAGATGACACGAGGATAACAATGCCCAAATAATGGTCTGACATGGAGCAATTTGTCACAACAAAAATAATGTCTTCTACTACCATGAAGAAAAAGACGTTGATTGGAAAACCGGTAGAAAACGGAACTGATGGTGAGAAATTTCCTCAAGCTACTAGAAATATACGGTTATTAACCGAAACCAATTATGATATGCTGAACCAGCTCCTTTTTTAAAAAAATTGTGAACATCGCCGCCATTCAATAGTTTAAGCCGGACGGCAATGCCAAGAGTTTACTAAGATGACAATAATTGTTTTTTACAGTAACTGACTTGAACATTTCATAAAGGTATTTAAATTGTGTTAATTTATGCAAATTTAACTCTGAGTAAAGAATTTGTAATAAATTATTTAAATTTTTATTACCCATGTTTTTTAGAAGTAAAGTTTTTTGCAGGATTTTTGGGTAATGTATAA
>JAHZNF010001593.1:0-18371 GCA_027744215.1 Troglopedetes dispersus
CCTTATTTTTCATGCACACAGTTTCACTGGAATGATGATGGTTTACTTGCGAGCGAGTCTTGCTCGAAAACGAGATGGTAAATATACATACGAGTGGATTTTCCCTGTGGGAGAATTTTTTTTTCTTAGCGAGAAACACACGTTGAAAAAATATGGAAGGAGGTATAGACATCACGTACACATCAATACAGATATTTCTTCTGTGATGATGATAATGACGATCAACAAGGAGAATACGGTCGTCTTTATCCAACCTAATCATCATCAAAAACAATCATCTTATTATAGTTATTACGACACAGTCGTTCTTGTTTCAAAAAATCCTGAGGTTTTTTGGTCTAACGTGGTGCTGGTTCCTTTTGTGAAATAATATTTAAATCTAGTTTGAAAATGCTCACCGAAAATCGTATTCCTTGCATATCACGTCTCATCTGAATTGGTCGGTTTTTTCTTCTTGTTTGTGCGTAATTGTCCAAATAAAAGATGGAATGGTTTACATGCCGTCCTTTGGAATTTTTGGAAGTAGCTTATGGAAAGATTGCAGGTTATTTGAATGTGGTCAAAGTACGAAAATGTAAAAAATATTTGAGAGCTCCTCATTAAAACTTAAGCTTGAATGTACTTTTTAGATCTCAATATATGGTTGTCACAGGATTGACATTATCATTGCGGTTATCGGCAAGAAGATATATCCCGATACGTGCACAGTATAAAAGCCGCAAATTTTCTGTGGCTTTTTTACTACGTGTTCGGATCAATTTACACATTTGAGAGGAGAGGACTAGCAGACACTAGAAAATCTTACCACCTGATTTTCTTCACTAATGATGTACGAACCTTTGCCAATTTCCACTGAAACAGTTGTCATCATTGCCGCAAGAGCAGAGCAAGTGAGCATGAAGAGAAGCGGCGGCAATTAAATCAAGTAATAAATTTTCAATGAAAAAAAGGAGGAACATATCATCATTACCGCTTTTATTATTATTATTACTTTTATATACAAAGTTGAACATGCAACCTCGAAAAAAAATTATAATGTTTTGCTGATTAGGTTCAATAAATGTAGTTTGAGCCTACCTCTGATAATGACACAAAAGAGCATAAATTTCAAATTCATATTTGATGAGGATGTATATTTTTTCGGGCAAAAAATTCATTAGAGCGTTGGCTACCTCCGTTGATAGTCATTACCACCTTTATCGGCGGTGAACATCTGCATCTTGAAGTTATTGTGTCGCACAGGGAATTTTGCCAGATCATTGTGTACATGATGATGAGTGGTTGGGTAGTTTCTTCTGATATTTAATTGTACCCAGAAAGATATCTGTAGTATATTCTATGCTAATAGAAAACTTACTTGATAAAAAAAAGTTTGCATGAAATCAAACGAATCACCGCAGCAGCAGCGATTTTATTGCCTTTTTCTTGTACACAATGCAGCAGCTACGAAATAAATTCAAAACAGAAATCTTTCTTACTTTTTTTGTTCTGATTCACCAGTGAACAGAATGGAAACATAACATCCACAAAAGATTTTTATGTGAACCTTTCTTTTTCATAGAAAAAAGAGTCAAGAAAAAGGAGGGGATAAAACCGCTCTGTAAACCAAAGTGATGATGATAATTTGTGGGGATAATTACAGACCTGGTAATTTTTTATCGACCTCATGGCTCGTTTTACTCGTTTCCCTTCCAAACACTCATAATCTTAATCATAATTATCATCAGAGTGACGGCAAAAATGACCACAATGGTATAACGTTGTGCATGTGTACTAAATGCTCCTCTTTTTTTATAAGCTTTCAATATACTTCTCTTTATCTATGAAGTAATGTGAAAGCAATATATGGGGACCTATATACATGAATTTTCCAGGTATTATGATCTTTCTTATAGTAAAACGAGACTCACATGTTTTTATACATTAAATGTGTGCACTGAGGAGATACAAATGCATAATAATAATGTTCGGTAATAAGCACATCCCTCCACAAGCATAAATCGTGATTGTAATAAAAAATACTCATGGCTTTGTTCAAATTATGCATATTTTACACTTGGTTTATGATATGGACGGATGGACAGCTTAAACAGTTGCTCAACAATGCAAACCATCATTACTGTGTTACATACTTACATACCCGACTACACGAATAATGATTATCATATTTATGTATATTCTTTGTGTGGATAATAAAGACAAACCCTAGGTAGAAGAGAGTGTCGGCATTTGCTTATTCTTTACAAATTTTTCCTCCGAAAAAAAGTCTCGAGAAAAAAACAGTAATTCATATTGTTCATCCTCCAAAAAAATAGTTATGATTATCGACCGGGTGTAAACTGCTGGCATGAACGGAATAAACCACGATAATAATATGGCTCTTTCTCTTCTCTCAGATAATATATAATTGTAGACATCGACACTTACAAGAAAATCACATTGAAACACAGATGTATCTCTTTTCAGCCACGACACTATTTTCTGAAAGAGAAAAAAAAATTGTATGAAAAAGAGTGAAATATTTCAAAATACTTTGTGAAAAAATTATACAAGATATGCACATAGCTCCACAATTAAAGAAAAGGAAACGGCGGTTTACGTATTCAAGATGCATTCTTATCCTTTTTGATTCGGCGCAACAAGAAACTAGATATACACAGAGAGTGTTTGCTGGTGTGCATAATGCAAGAAGTTAAATAGATGGATGGAGTACGAGCCAGAAAAGAAAGAACCGGTCTTGTCCCTATAATAATCGTAAAAATATCCAAACCCCTAATTACTGTTTTCTGGAATACACAAAAAGACGATAAAACAGTCAGTATCTATTTATGTATTTTTAGTCATGTCAGTGTATACATCTCAAAACTGTTGCTTCTGGTTAGAAGAAGAAAAAAAATTGTATTATGTTTCATATGTCTGAGGCTATTCTGTTCCTCTTCTTTATGGACTCATCTCATCCTCATCGTCTCCTCCTTTTCTGGGATGTTTTAATGTTCATCAAGGTTATAAAGGTATAAACAACATGATTGAAAAAAATATATCTCCACTACCACACAATTATATCTCCATTTTTTCCAGCCTTCTCCAATCTTTTTTGAGCTTATTTGTTTATTATTTACTAAAATAGAGAATATTCTCCTTTCTAAAAGAAACTTGAGCGGCTTCTTTTTTTGGTTGAAAAGGTTCCTTGAGCTGGAAAAAAATCTTTGACGCGGTTCCGAATAATTTTTGTATGTGCACATGTAAAAATATCATATTACCTGTGATGTGGATGCGGCTAATAATGAGAATTTTATTTGATTATGATGACGATTTGATAGGATTGAATTGAAGATTTTCATTAGTGAGAGGGAGAGAATAATAATAATAATGCATTAATCATGTTTTGTGTTGGCGATTGTTTGCATGAAATATGACACTGGTCGTATTGAGTCACGTAATTGATTTTAATATTACGTACAATATACACATACATTTCATCCTTGTTCTCCGGTAAAATGTGGACAGGACTGAAGAAGCTTAATTATTGAGGGAATATAATGAAATACCTCCAGATTTAATGAATTCATTCATTCCATTCGTTAGAAGGGAAAAAGGGATTCCGGAGAAGAGACAAGATTTGAGTCCACGTAATATTTGCTGTGTAGAGCCACAAGAGGTTGAGCACGTAAAGAGAAGAAAATTTGTCCCGTGAAAATTCCCAAACACTAACGAAGTCAGCAGCGGTCCCACCAACAAAAAAACTTTTTTTGGGTGAAGTGTGTGTGTGTGTGTGTGCTGTGCAGGTAGAATTAAGGTCTACAGAAGATATATGCACAGCGACTAATAAAAGACATATATATGCATATAAAGTATAATCTACGCTCAAATGAAACACACCGTCTTTTCTACGTACACAATGAATATTAAGCTCATTTATATAACATGGCAGCTCGCAGATCTTTTCAATTTATTTTCTCGACGGTTTAATAGCTAATGAATTCATTAGTGAACAACAATCCCTGGCAGAACGAGATAAATGGTGACGCTCAATTATTTCATTTGCTGTGTGTGTATCACCAGTCCGCCGAAGAGGAAGCAGCAGCATGCCACACAACTCATAGATATGTACATATATATATTATACTAGTAACCATTCTCCGCTCTCCTTTCTTTTTCCTTTTCTCCTTTTCATTTTACACACACAAATGCTCCTAATGCCATTATTATTGTAGATATGTACATATATATCACAGAGGAGAGAAAACTTATGCATATTGGCACACACAAAAAAGGGCTTCATCATTTCAAGTCGCGGCGGTAGCGAAGCCATAGACAAGCTCGAATGAGACAAACTCTCGTACTTCTTTGTGTCAACGTAGCATGCTTTATAGTCGTCCTTTGTCATCATAGCGGCACGACATGCATATAATAATATCTCGACCGTGTGTATAGTAACTCTTTTCACGCACACACACCAAACTTCAACCTTTTTGTAGATTTGTACAAGTTCTCAGAGAGAATAATAATAATCTATCTTTTAGTTTTCTCTTGGTCCTATTTTCCTTATAAATTCGCATAGGACATAGTGAGTATTGTATTTCATTATTAGTTGGTGCGTGCACAGTGGTAGACTTTTGCATGTTGTCACATACTTTTGGAGCGGTTGTTATTATGTAATGCTCCACCTGAGGGACTCTCTCTCTCTCTCTCGATCTAACAGAATTTTGTTGAGGAAAACAACAGCACAGTTTAGAGAAATGAGTACAATATACCTGAATGAATTCCTACTATGTAGGTACAATATTGGGTGTAGGTACCAAAACATTCCTACTCGGAATTAATTTGAATCTGGGAGATGTGCCATATGCATGTCCAAGCCTTATCCTTTGTTTCCAGGCTAATAAGGTTTAATTAAAAGCTGAATGAGAGATTTGATGAAATTTTAGCAGGAGACTTGAGTCAGCCTAGAGCCATGCGGAACCACTATACACACCATGTACTCCTTGTCGCTTTTTTTTCTCTCTCTCTCTTCCTTCAACTCTGCCTCTTTTTTTCGTCTTGTCGTCCCATTAAATACAATTTTACACGTAAACCTTATTACAATGAAAACATTGCGACGAAGATATACCCAGGTGCAGTTTTATATAAAAATAGAGGTACACTATTAGCTTGCCTTGTCTGTATATAGTAGATGTATTCTTTAATAAGCTGAATAATCGTCGTGTGTAGCCAATATTGTGTTCTGCTCTAAACTTTGTAATAATGGTGTGTGTGGGGATAAAATGGCTGTAATAATTTTTGCCGGTGGTCCTTTTACTTTTATTTTATATTGTATTACGTGCGGGACTGTTCCGCACCAGTATAACTTCCATTTCCTCCTGTGTGCAAAAAATATGTACTTATATTTGAAAGTTGTATATTATGGTTGATTATCCATCTTCTTCTCTTTCAATGAATTCCGCGTGTGTTTGAGTGAAGCTTCAAGCTCCTCTCTCTTTCTCTCTATCTTTTTCCCATTCACTACTCCTCCCTGAAAGTTTTTACGACGAGGTAGTTATTTAGTCGCCCACTTCACTGGCTCTTCTTGTCTGCCTCGGAGCAGAGTACAGGTTTTATGTTCCAGCTTGATATTATGCCTCCTTCGGTGTTATTAGCACCACCACCACCAAGGCTGCCACCAACTAACTAAGTATTTTTTACTAGTACATTCGGAATTAATTAGTTTCCAATATTTTGGCCTAGAGTGAAGCCGGAAACGGATCCATGGCTTCCCCTTTTCACTTCTGTGTTATTATGGATATAAAGACTCCGTCTGCTATAATTTTATGTGTTCTGTGGCACCACCACCATTATTACTGGTGTTGACTCGGAGCATTTGGATCCCTTCTATTTTTTCTCTCCATTATACTCCTCCTCCTCTTGATGATTTAATGAGTAGGTTTTTCGGGATGAATTGCGAGGAAAATGAGAGAGAAAGGAGATGAAAGTTGAAAATTAAATGAGTTCATGTTTTTCACTGGAAAGCTTAGAATAGAATATGGTGATCCTGACAAGCACAATACATTTTATGCACACAAGTTTTAAATTCCTTTGATAGATATTTTTCACTCCTATCTCTCTCTCTTTCTAAAGAAGTAGAGGAATTAATTTTAGCACTTGATGGAAAAGCTTGTTTTGCAGAAACAGTGTATGCATCTGTCAGTTCATTAGTAGATGACTGGTGATGGTTCCGATGGGCTCCTTTGTTTCCTCATTATTATTAGACACTCTGTTGTAATTAAGTGAGGAGGCGAGTAATTATTGGAAATTTTTTTTCAAGAGTCTGCACACACTCACACCAACACACTTTCGGCCAACAAAGGTTCAATTTTGTGTGCGCACCTTTTATACCTTATTTTTTGCACGGAACAACGTACAGAAAAGGATTTTTAATCCGAGTGACAAAGCAAAGAATTGCAAAAATAGTAGGTATTATTATTATCATTATCATCAAAGCAGATGAAAAAATATAATTTATCTGAGCATTTCTTCTCGCAGAAGGCTGTAATATTAAAGTTCACCAGTGTAAAAAAAATCCTTACATGACTCCAAAAAAATATTCATCATTATCCTGTAAAGGGTTCAGTCACTCGCTCTTAGCTTGTCCACCAAAGAGCATACGTTTTTTTTTGTTATATAGCATGTTTCATATTTTTTTTCGCTATCTGAATGGAGAAAAAATACATATGTGAAGTATTGTCTCATGATTATGCACATTACGTGGTAGTTTATGGCATCATTGTGCGTGTTTCAGACGTTCGCAGAATATTTGATTTGTTGAAGAAGAGAGAAAAAAAGTGTGTTATCATTACAGACAAACTATAGAATGCTAATACATCATAAATTACACTCAATTGTTTCTAGCTGGTGCACACATAAAAATAATTCCTATTCCTGTAGCTCACCACTGGAACGTTTTTTTTTGTTTTTGATTTAAAAAAATCTATGTGGAAAGAGGTAGGACATCGCGTGCACGTAATCGCACATGCACCACGAAAAAAGAGACTTTTTGTTTTTTTACTTTATTTCAGTCACAAAAAAATCCACACAGCAGTGTAGTGTAGTCAATTATAATTAAAGCTCATTAAATCCCAATTTTTTCCTTTTCAACCAAACATCATCATCATCATGATAACGTCACGACGGCACAAAACAAAAAGCGAAACATGCACTTTCGTCTCCACCACGAAAAATTCGACAATGTCCACTTGTAGAGAATATTTAAAAAACAGTGTTTCATGATAGAGATAACAGGGGGATGAGAGGAACGAAAGGGGTGGATATTTTGTTTCATTTTTATTCTCCGTCTCGCTTATTATTATTTTTCAACTGTAAAGGTTAAGTTAAGATTGTGTGTGCGATACAAGGAAAATATACATACAGCACGATTAGGTGTATTTATAATGTAACAAAATGTAGATGTTTTTGTTTTGTACGCGACTCAAATAACTTATCTTTGGCACGACGGTGCTCAAAAACACAAGTTTTTGTGTGTGTGCAATGTGCACGGATATATTACCATTATGTCATGTCATGGTTGTGTCCATTAAATATTTTGTAGTTATTACGCCTTACACACTTCCACTTTATTTTTGCTGGGTAGAAGTGTGTAAGTCACGGGGGAAAAGGGGTAATAAAAGAATAACAGTTTTTCTATACTTATCGTTTCAGATGGATAAGTACTTTTTTCTTCTATGCAAACCAAACTTCGTGTTCGCGAAAGTCAGAGTGTTACATGTAAAAACAATCACAATAAGGTTTTGAAAATCAAGTTATCACTTTGCAAAAATGTTGACAGCAAAGGGAGGGCGAAATAAAATGGCGCTGATAACCGATAAGTAATATTCAATGGCTCATTGTACTAATCTCATGTTTATATAGGAAATATAGAGAATTTTCTTTGTGCATTCTTATAATTGTGAAAAATGATGATGGTGATGAATACGATGCATATATAATTTTATGTATAAATGCCTACGCGCTGGGTATGTATAGATGTATATTTTTCAAAAAGTTGATCTTGTCTCATTTTCCAATCTCACATTTCGTCTCTCCTCTTCTCGTCATTTTTTGAGTGACTCGACGACGACTCACTGCGGCGGAGTGAGTCACGATAAAGAGGTACTTTACAGTCTTTACAACACACTCAGCAGGAACAAGACTCTTCAACTTTATTGGCCAATTCACAATAATCTATCCATTTAAGATGCTAATAATATTATGTCAAGTTCTTTTCCCAAAACTCAAACAAGTATTTTTAGGGTTGATTCCTTTTTGCGGGGTCAATTCCATCCTTGTTTGTTGGACTCACGAGGGATGTGTAACATTGGGCTTGTGTGTACAATAATATGACAGTTTGAAACAAGAAAAACCAACAAGAATACTTTTCAAATAGAAAAACCGAAATACTACTACTACTACAGATTTTTTTGTCGTTCACCTCAATAAAAAAGGTTGAACAATTTTTTCGAGAAAAAAATGACGAATATATGATACTTTAATTTTATTGCATCTTCGAAACCTCTCAAATCTTTTTCCCGTCATCTTAAATATTTTATTGGATGCAGCTTCCATCACTGTCAATCTCAAGTTATCCGTGTGACTCCACAGGTTTAGGAATTACGGACACACGAAGTATTACAACTGCAGCACAAGTTTTAACATAAATCCTTTCTCTTCAAAAGAAAAAAAAATGATAATGAGTTGCACCATCTCACACAACTATTTAGGTTCTTACAAGACATTTAAAAAAAACTATTTTGTACCTACATCTGTTCTCCTAAACAAATGTTTCTTCGAGCAAAACTCAAACCACTACAAATTTCCCTACACAGATTTGATCCATGTGGTGCAGAGGACAAGTGCTTGACTCTGAGTGTGATTGTGTGGAATTTATCATTGGAATTTCTTCTAAAAATCTCCTTTTTTCCTCTCCATCTTTCTTGCCTACACACACAAAAACCTGTGGACCACATAAAAAAAGCCGGAGAACTTATAAGAACAACCCTTTCTTCATTTGATCCTCACCCCTTTTCAATGAATGAAGAAGGAGAGAAAAGACAAGAGAAAAACAAGGGAAGATGGATTGGATAAAGATTTATGGTTGGAATTCTCACTGCCTCGCTCGCATATTTCACGGAAAATCGAGATTCCATCTTATTGTGTTTCTTGGTTGGAATCATCACAGTCATCGCCATCATCATCATCATTACTGATACGTGTTTCATTCCTTATTCCATACTTGTCATCACCACAAGCGTTTTAAAGTGGGACTAATGGCAATAAAAAATACCAACTGCCTCCATACAATAAAAACAAATCTACACTTTACCTCCCTACATACATTTGATCTCTCGAAAGGTTGCATTTGCTTACGCATCCATCTCCCCAACAAAAATTTTCTGAGCCTCATCATACCCCACTGATATGTGTCTTATTCTGATCAAAATCGAATCCAATTAATTAGACACCCCTTTGCTTTGTAGTAATCGTCATTCTCTAATCTCCAATCCTTTTGTTCTGTTGTGTGTGTTTGTGTAAAAGAAAAAAAAATCCAACAACTTCAATCAGCCCTTGCTCGCTGCCGAAAATGAAGAGAAGGATGTAAGATTATTAGTTGAGCGTCTTGTTAGTGAAGACGGCTCAAGAAAAGAAAGGATCCATCCATCAGCATTTTATTTTTCCTCGCATCATCGTCCCATTACAAAGATCTGGTGAGAGGGAGTATTCCATCTTATCCATTCTGGAGAGAAAACGACATGCATGTTAAATGAGAACAATCGTGGACAAAAGGCATCAAACGTATTTTTCTCGTGTGGTGTATTGGTTGGTTGGTGGTAAAAAAAAGTATAAGCAGCCCTTGTGTGCACATTATATCCACCGATATTATTCCTCTCGTCTGTTTAGCTCGTACGTGTTACGTGATTGTTATGGCGCTCATATTTCAAGACGTGATTACTTCCACTTCTCATGTTCGACATGGTCCAACCATTAACCTAACAAAGTATAAAAACAGACAGGTTTCGAAACACACATTTAAGTTGAAACGGAGAAACAACAAAAATTTACATGGGGTACTTTTTTTCTCTACACATTTTGTATATTTTAGCTGGTCATGAGGACTACTACAAAGAACGTTTATTAATAAGTATTACAGCGGAGCAGCTGAAAGCAGGAGCAAAAAAAACAGTTACAATAATGTTTCCAGTTTTTGTTTCGGTTCAACTTGAAACTGAGAAACACTCCCTCACTCACGTTTCAAATAGGAGAACCTTGTATTAGTTCAGAAAATGAAGAAGAGTGAAATCGTCTTTTATTTGCAGCCAGTGTGGCTTTTTCGTGCATTATAATAAGGCTATTATTGATTTTAGACTATTATTGTTCCATCATCGAGTAGTACATGTATATATTTTTTCTGTGTATTATTCTCCGATATATCTTCATCGTGTAGAGATGAAAGATTACATTGAAAACTAGAAAACAAAAAAAAATTACTCGAAGCAACGAAACAAGTGGAGACGAATACAAGGGTTGACTAATTGAATATAAATTACGGTGCACTTGTTTTTATATTTTTTTTCTGACAAAAAAATCCTGATAAAGTAATTCTTTCTTTTTTGCTTGTTAACTTTACACCAAGGATTGAAGTTTGGAGTGGACTCTTGAACTTCAACTTGATCCTCAGAAAAAAATCAGTGGTATTAGTTTTTACCAACTTTAAAAAAATTATATGCTCACTTGCATTAGATGCATTGACTACAGATTAGGCTGACACATATAAAGTTACATTTTTCTAGCCTCCAAAAAATATTATAAAAATGTCGAAAGGTTCTTACTTTTATTTGTTCTTTATGGGGATGACTTATTTCACTTCGTCCGCCTACGGCAGTATAGTACACACATATATAATATAGCACAGAAAAAAATGAACACATTTGAAGAAAGAGTGTTATCGTCACATGTGCAATATTATATTCCTCATGGTTTTATGTTTCTCCTTCGTTTTTACAACCAACCCCCGTCATCACCGCCACCATGAAAAAAAGAAAAGAGTGGAATTATTAGTAATGTCGCGCAGTTGTGTGGCGGTTTTTTCCTTCTTTTTTTTCTTAAAGAGAGAAATACTTTGTAGGAAGAAGAAGTGAGTAAGCAAAAAATATGTTTTACATTTTACAGGCGTACACATAACAAGCAATAAGCCGAAGCCAATGGGATAAAGAGCCGTTTTGTATTTTCCTGAGAATGAAAAAAATGCATAAATATGAGTATTAAGTGAATGTGTGTATTTCAAAAGATTAAAATCTAATGTCACATTTTCTAACAGCCCCGCTTTTCAAAAGATGTCTTTGTGTAAAAAGGTTCGCATCTCTGATGTGTGATCATCATGATAGGGTTCCATTACGAATCTGTTGCAATTTCGTATTTCGTTTTCGTGGGATGCAAAAAATATATACATACATAGATTTGATGACATGCTAAAAAAATCTCTGAATGCAAGATAGGCGTTACATTATATTATGCATGCGAATAATATGTGACACATTTTACTGTGAAAAAATATTATAAGCTTTCTTCAGAAAAGAGAGAGAAATCGTTTCCCTTCTAATCCGTCTTGCTGATGGGCGAGCACATTTCTCATTCACTTTTGGGTAGTGCTCCGTGCTCCACAATGTCGTATTTTGTGAAATATTTCTACAACAAGATGATGAGTTTTACACATCTTAGATGTTGGTTTCTCCGTGTGAGTCACTTGTTTTTCTTCAGTGTTAATGGAAAGCAATAGAATGTGGAGGATTTTTGCTCTGACACATTTTAATTTTTGTGCCCTACCCTCTCTCCACCAAAAAAATGAAGAGTAGAAGACTCAAGTCATAAATTAGAAGATAGAAAACTTACGCGCAGGACAAGAGATGAGGTCTTTTCCTTTGCATGTTCCCATGAATGACATAATGATATTAGTGAAAAAATCCTAAAATGAACATTGTGGCCATCCTCTGAAGTAAAAAATCTGAGTTTCTGCTCCAAATAACTTAGTTACAGTCCACACAAGACTTTTATTTACCAGCAAGACAGATTGAAATTATGAGATTAAGGGAAGTCAATTTTCAATTCTTGGTTCCTAATTTAATATGCCACGTCAGTGTTGTGGCAAAGGAACATAATTTTTTTGGACACAAGTCTTACATAAAAAAATACGTGACATGTAATGGCCATAAAGGACAATCTAATTGTGTAATAACTACGTTACGATCTTCAAGTTCGAGCTTGACTCATATGCCAGAAGGGAGACTTTTTTATATGTATTTACTACACTCGAGCTCTGCTTGATTATGGTTATGAGTAGTGACCAAATATAAATTAGAGGTATGCACATAAAACATAATTTTCGTGGACTTTATTAGGGAGCTCGGGTAACGATGATGTGACGACGAAAGGGGGATGGTTTTCCTTTTGACCACGGTATAATTTCGTCTTTTTTTATATCTCCGAAAAAAAACCATGAATCACTCTTCAGCAAAAGGACTTGTTGTGTCTTACCTTTTTTTCCGTCCGGCCCATTTTACAGTTGTCATCTTATCGGCAGTTTTCTTTTTTACTGCGCTTTGCATTTAAAAAAGCAGAGCTTAAGCCTTCTTCTAAAACTGAAACAGAAAATCTTATCAAGACATTCTTCACTTCATTTGAAGACATCATCATCTCTGACAACAAAAAAATGACGACATACACCAAAGGGAAAAAAGCTTTGACTCAAGTTGATTCAGATAATCTCCATAAAATGGCTGAGACTTTCAAAAACAGGAACACAAGCTCCATTCTTTGTATTTTAAAACATCATTATCATCCCTCCCATCATCATTTTCTTTCTGATGCTGGTCATCTCCATCTTGATAGCTGTTTCATTGTTTTTCTATTACTTCAATATCATTTATTCCTATCATTTGTGGTGGATCTCATGCCGATTCTCAATCACACAAGCTGAACGAGTTTTAAATATGAAGTGGTCCTCTTACCAAGGCGGACTAATAATATTATTTTGTTTGTTTCAACCGTGAAGAATGAATTTATTAAATGCTTGTTCTTTACTTAACTGATTGTATCATCATCAGACGAATATTGCTCAGTTTCCTTTCTTACTTGTGTCCACATTGTTGACGAAATACAAATGTGGTCAATCTCCATCTGATTAGAGAATGCATCAGCATCTCCGAATCAAAAACAAATTATGGACACAATTTTTTTTTCAAAGTTGGGCAATTGGAACACTATGAAAATCCCATTAGAATGAATGAAAAAGCAGTTCTAATAACTCAGTCTGTGTGAGTCTTTTTTTTTTCTTGAACTAAACCATTTGACAGCGTGATTAAGTGGAATTCGCTTCGAGGGATTATCCTGAACTTATTATTATTCCTGAAGCTGCACAGCAGAATACAAGGACTATATAAGAAGAATGAAGAATGAAATTTGCTTTTAAATCAGTTTTTAATTTAAAATTATGATTTGGCCAATAGAATACAATATAGAAATTAATTTCGTTCCTTTATGTTCCCTCTCTCTCGAGAGAGAATTGTATATGCACCGCACCACCACCATATTCCACTCTTCAATCAACTTATTGCAGCAGGGTTCAGCTTATATTTTTTTCCTTTCCTAATTTAAAACTCGTGTTTATTAATGTGCCCACAAAAAATCTCATTTCCCACGAAAAAGTAAGAGGTACTTATACACATCATAGTTTAAGCGAAGTAGGTACAAAGGAAGAGCACAAAATATTTTTGCCGCCATTTCAAATACCGTAATTATTAAATATACATTTTATATTCAGAGGTCATGTGGGTAGATTAAATAATGATACAAACAAGGTTCAAAACCAAATGGTCACTTCCTTGTGATAGGGGATGCAATAAAAGAGGTTATTAATTTTCCAAGTTCATTATTCCATCAAGACACTTTTTTCCTTTGTGATTTTGTTATTTTATTTGCCTAACTTGTTCGGCGGCCTCCGGTGTCGGCGCTTCAAATATCACACACAAGCAAGCTTAACTCTACGGTTTCTTGCATAAAATCACTTAACAAAGGAGTTTACACACAATATTTTTTGTGGACTCACAGGATGTCGTACTGCTAAATGGCCCAGTGTATATGTATGTATGCTTGCGTTTAATTTTTGAAAGATGTGTTTATGATCAGCCAATTACTGTTCATTCAATCGGCGACATTTCTCTTGATTTAATATCCTGTATTCAAATTAGCACTTGGTAATTTCTGAAAAAAAAACTTGCCTCCTATACATCCAGTATTACAAGTTGATATCCTTTAGAATCACACTAGAAAGAGTTTGATTAAATAAAATGACTCATCCTGAGTTTTAATACATTTTCTCTTTTCTGTCTTGTTTTACAGAATTGACCATCTTCAGAGTTTACTCGTCATCTTCATTCTCACCTCATCAGTCAATAAATTTTTTGCTGTTGTGAATCAGTGCATATAAAATATACTTGAAACTAAACCACAAAATGCTTAAATTTTCTACAAGAACACATTTTCTCGACCATTTCAAAGACTCTCACACGCGCACACGTACAAGTGAACGAAACAAACACACGGTTCTGCAGCTATAAAGTTTAGGATAACATTAGTGACAATATTTATATAAAAAAGAAAGACTCTTGTACTGAAAGAAAAGTGAAGTCAGAGCTGATTCTCAGTGAAATGTTGAACAATGGTCATGTGAGCGGGATGGGGACGCCAGACCCAGTAAATCAAGGACCCGGTCCAAGTTCCGGACAGAACGGGTCTGCAATGTATGGTCACCCTGGTAGTAGTAATGGACCTGAACTTCCTCCCAACCCTTCATTTCTCGGCCATGGTCCTCCCTGTGGCAATGGAGGTGTGGGAGGACCAGGTCCAGTAAATGGACTCATGGGTCATCATTCCGGTGGCATCTGCTCACAAATGTCTCTCAATCAAAACCCTAACTGCCCTCCAAATACCAAAGTAAGAGATTTCAATCTATATTTCATTTATTACTCTTGGTTTTTTTGGGAAAATTGTAAAACGACTGGGCTCAGAATCCCTAAAACTATTAACCTTGTTATCGTGAGTGTTGTTTCATTAGAAAAAATTATTAACCGGTTGAAGGCATGAGTAATATAGTATCCAGTAGCTCCATAATTTTTTTTGGAATGAACATACTAAACGTTTATGGTCTGTATATTTTTGCATGTGCTTTCTTTTACCCTTGTCCTCCACTAATTTTCGGGGCAACTTGACACCTTCCTCCCTTTCTCACGTACAAGTCATTATAAACTTTAACAATGTGTGTCTCTTTTGTCATGTACGTTTTTCAGCTCTGTGGTGGTTGCAATGGTCCAATCATGGAAAGATACCTCCTTCACGCTCTTGACCGCTACTGGCATCATACCTGTCTCAAATGCTCAGCTTGCGGTGCCACCCTTGCAGATGTTGGAGGAAGTTGTTTTACCCGTGACGGAATGATCCTCTGTCGACACGATTATCTAAGGTAAGCCACACAAAAAACTTATTTTTTTTACATAAAAAAATCCTTGAGCCATTCTGGAATTCACCAGCCTTCTCTTCATACTTATCGGTTGTTTGAAACAGGAAACTAGATAATTTTCTCATGCATACCCGAGCCTAAAAAACTAGTCGGTTAGTATTCATCAGTAGATTCCTGTCGTAAATACTTTAAGCGAGTTTCAAACGGAATATTTTTCCCTCTTCGAAGAAAAAGTTTTCTCCGGTGGTATAAAAAAAATTGTTCTCCATTTCAGCGAATCATTTCACTCTCGAGGGTCAACCATTACTACCTCTTCGCATTTCTTATTCTGGGGCATTCCAATAATAATATGAAAATGAGAGTTCAAAATGATAGAGACGCGGATGAATTTCAAATGATTTTATTACGACAGAAATACTGAACATAATACTCAACTTTGAAAGGAACGAAGAATAAAAAACTTCTTTGCTTGTGGTTTTCCCAACTGAACACTTCAAAAAATAAGAATAACACGTCTTCTGTGGAGTATGACATGAGCATTTCAAACACACATCACCATCCTCATCACAATAGAAAGAGAGGAAAAAAATACGGAGAAAAGAAAACTTTATAAAAAAAATCCCACACTTCATGCTTTACTCATCCAAGTGAAATGTAGAGGAAGGAATAAAAAAATATATATTATTTTATCCGACGCATTTTTGCTTACAAATACATATGTATACATAAATTGTTCAATATATTTTTGGAACAAGTACAAAAAAAAGAAAGAGCCTTCCTTCAAAAACCCATAACCGTGTGCTAAACGGTTAGAAATGTATTTGACTGTTGTTGTACCTCCACATCTAAGATGTTGTAACACAGTAGCAGCTCAGCTGAACTCAGCCATTTCCCTTGTGAGTATTCAGCAAGCAAGAAGCGTTTAACTCAATTTTCATACACACTGCTTTTCCCATTGTCTTTTCCTTTTTTGGGAGAGAAAATCTCCTTGTTCTCCATCTTTTCCTTTCTCAATTCTTCCAAGCTGCTCAGAAGAGGCTTGCTTTGCCTCTTTTTTTTCTTGCTCGGGGAGGAAAAAAATATATATGAAGCGATGGTGGTGGTGGTGGAGGCGGCAGTGGCACAAAAAAAGACGTAGTGGCATGGTAGAAACAACCCATTCATTTTTATGCACACATTTTCTTCCTTTCGGAAGAAAACTTGTGAGTAAATACTTTTTTTACTGGTTTAGTTCATAACCAGAAAGCGAGTAAGAAATACTCATTGAAAGAGTTTCAGATAGAAAAAAAGTACCTTTTTTGTGGGCATTTTTCTCCATCTTTTATTATTATCAACGTTTTTGGTACACATTTCACCACCTTCAAGGAAAAACGCTCATTCACCACCACCCACCGCATCACACCACCATGAATACAAAAAAATACACTGCAGATAAGCACAAAAGAGAGAGCGCGAGAGAGGAAAGAGGATGTATTTGCAAAGTACATTATGTACTTATTATGGAATCAAAGAGTCACGTTTCCCCATTCATTCATTTTTGCTAGAAGCAACGTTTTCCTCTTCTTCTGGTGCTTACCTTCACAGTTCTAGGTATTCCTGGTGTTCACTAAAGTTTGGGAAGCGGCAATGGTGGAAACAGATGGAGAGAAAAAAAGAGGAAAAAATGTAATCGTTTAAGTTGTCTATCCACTTTTGTTCTTTCTTCCTCTCTCTTTTCGTCAATGATCCAAAGAACATTTTCTCTATTTTTTTTCGGTGGAGACATTATATATTATGTGTCTGTGTGGAATCATCCCTCCAGTCATTTTCCAACATCTTTCTTGTTCCTTCTTTCCTGGTTGACTGGATAAACGGAATGCTTCAAAAATATAAGGATGAAATATTATCATGCGGCAATCCTTAATGAATGATGTGTGACGCAGTTTGTGGAGGAGCGCTTTACCAGCTAATTTTGTACACATTAGAATACTACGTATATTTTTTTGTGAAAATTACAGAACAAGGTGAAAAGCATGATGGAACCATATTGTGTGTGTGTGTTCATTATTGAATGTAGGTATATTTTCTCGCATTGTTCTATGCTAATTAGCTATTAACAACATCCCTCTGGTTCTTTGCGGGGACATTTGCGTTTCTCTCTTTTAGACAAACTTGGTGGATCGGAACTGACAGAAAAAAAAGTTTTCACTCTTGAGTGCTGATGGCAAAATTAGAGGAAGAAATTCCAGCACGAACAGATGAGCCAGATGTGGAGGACATATGAATATGCTCCACCAAAATGTTTCCAGAGTTATTACTTATATCGAAAAGTAGTAAGCATTTTACGCATAAAATTTAAAAGTGGAGCATGTAAAATGTTCTGAAAATGTGAACAATTTTTCTCTCAAAAGAAACACTCTTTTTGAACAACTGACGAACCACAGACGGAAAAGGATCTGTGTTCATACATATGGAAAACTGGTGGTGTGTGACATTGCCTGTTCGGTTTCGTGTCACATATGGAACTTACTACTACTCCTAACTTCTTGAGTTTTTTGTACAAAAAAATTTGTTAGTAGTGTTCGCCCACAAGTTCTGCTCCCATAAAATGTGGAGGAGGTATTATGTGTGCATATCTAGCATGTGGCTATGAATGAAAAGATCATTTTGGAGAGTTAAACAGGCACTTTTCATTCCAACATTTTGTCAAAGGAGAATTTCGCCTAACTAACTCCGCACTCCTACTCCTACACATTACGGGTGATTATCTAAACATTTCCAACATTCTGCTACATCACCGTGAGAAACCTGAAAATTTTCCTGCTGAATTTTTTTCTACAAAAAAAGTCTAGCT
>JAHZNF010001596.1:0-17261 GCA_027744215.1 Troglopedetes dispersus
CACATTCGTTACTACCCATCTATCTACACCTAAGATCTGCACTGTTGCACTAACATGAAGCTTCACACTAGAGAGGAATAATAGGTGCATTAGAAGTGCCATTATCTGCACTCCTAGTCTCATGAGTAGTGATTCTTCAGTTGAATGTAGTAATGCAATTGTTGTAAAAACGAAGTGCTCGTAACTCTGAATTATTATGACTGTATTAGCAGGTAAATCTGAGTTGATTGCGATTAGAAGGGAAGGTGTTTTTTAGTATCTTGTTCATCAGTCATCACTGCTCTGTGACTTGGTTGGAGTGTTGTACCCACACAAAAGAAATGATTGTTTTTCATCTCTTCTTGTTTCATAAAAAATATTGACTAGTATTTACTGCACCTAATTATTGGTACTATCACTACCTGCCTTTGTGCGAGTAGATATTATGTGTGTCAAAAAATTGAAATGACTTAATGTTCCTCTGAGACTTAATAATACGCAAGGATATGCGAATTATTGGTCGTGGTGCGACACTCACCACCTGTCGCCAACATTAATTGTGAAGAAGGCAATTGCACTTATCGTTCATCATCGTAATCAACTCGATGCAGAACGCTTCAATCTCAAACGCATTATTTTTTTTACCTGTTGTGGTTTAGACGCACACATTACGGGAAATGACAACCAGAACAAGACATGATCGTCATGTTCTCTGTGATCATGATAGCTTTTGTCAATTGCTAATTGAAGGATCATATAAGTGTTCAGAAGAAACTTAATTGAAAAAGTTATTAAAGATGATAATGTGTGTGTGTGCAAACACACACGCTCATCACTATATTACAGTGCAATATTAATTCCCTTGAATTGTTCATTGTTGTTGTGACAGAGTGAGTAGGTTCCGTGTACACAGATGTGGAGGAGATGTCATCCTCGCAAAAAATTTAAACTGCAGGAAAAAAATAAGCAAAATCATTATCTTGACCATGTAATAATATGTGATGCCGTAACCGCAACGGTGCAGTCGCTGCTTTTTGCGGCTGCACTAACAGTTGTTAAAATAATATAAAATGATGATGATCATCATTTATATCAACAGCTGAAACATTCAAGGCTTCCTATTAATCCGATATTTCACATGCAATTTTATGAGATGTCTCATGTAGATCGTTTCTTGTCAAATCTTTGTCAGCGAAGTCTCCACTATCATTTGAGCAAGAAAAATATGTCTGCAACTAACTTCCCTGTTTTTTACTTCTCACTTATACTCCATTTTGTGGCGATATAAACTTTTTCCTCCAGTCATGCATGCAAAAAATGATATAAGGTTTTTTCATGTACGTCATAAAATGAATCATCTCAGCTGGCTCACACAAGAAAACATTCAAAAGTTGGCTTTAAGTAGATGAGTATAATGCATACATATGTTGCTAGCTCAAGATCTTATATATTTTAATAGATGGGTAGTAACGAATGTGGCCTTAGCGCCAGTTGTTCCAAGGGGAAGAGTAGGCACTCATTTTTCTATAAATAACATGTGCTTTGCCATAAATCAGAGATTTTTTTACTTCCAGTAAAAAACTCTGGATAGCTCCAGTTGCCTACAAGTACAGTCTTTTAGGAGCATTGAAAACTAAAACGCACCTAAAATCAAAGTTTTTCCTTTATGTTCTCGATGTCTATATAATGATGTTGCAGATTTTTTTAAAAGTGCAGCTGTGCCAAAATGAAACATCCTTGCTTATTGAATTTTTTACTCCAAGTCCAGAATTAAGTGGATAAAGATGACTGTTACGCCGAGGATAAACTATGTAATCCAGAAAGTTGAAAACTTAGTTCTTTCAAAATAGCCACGATTTTTGCTGCCGGTATAATAAGGGCGTATTGCAGAAAACAAAGAAAACTTCACTGCCAGCAAAAATCACCCTGACGTGCCCAATTATCCTATATAACCTTCCATCTAAACCAAGCCGAAACACGAATGGAAACAAGATCGTGGAGAAGCCAGAGATTACCATCATCTTCATGTTTACATCATCTTATATGTGTGCACTATCGCCTCATGAAAAATGCAGAGCACGTCCTTTTTTAAAAAAAAACTGAAAGTATGTAATACAGAAAGGCCATAAGGTTACTACAAACGCAGAATAAAAGTATTGGTTAATTGCACATGAATGTGATGAGTGGAATACAGAAGAGAAAAATATATTGACGCGTCCGTAACAGTAATCGTTCCTAGAATTCTTATTCCCACGGTCTACATTTCCCATCAAGATATCACAAGTGCACACGTTATTACACGAAACACGTATAGGTCTCTCGAGTAGGCTACAAAAGTACCAAAGCACAACGTAAATTTATACTTATACATTCCAAACACGCTATTATTATTTATTATTGTTTGTTGCATTGCAAAATATCCAGACTTACAGCAATCCAAGGTGCGTAGGAGTCACAATCGTTGTGCAGAAATACAAACGCATGTGTAATCATCAATGTGTTTATATGCAACTTGATGGGTGCATTTCAATCGCTCTTCAATTCCTTTTCCTACACATTAACTTGTGTTTTTGCAATCTCTCAAGGAAAAAAGTGATCTGGAAGGAATTTTTCAATCTCACGCGTAAACCTCTCTGGGACCTTAAGCATTATGTTAAAACTCAAGCTTAGCTTACTCAAGATCCCTGATTGTCTTATGTATTATTGAATTGAGTTATATTACATTATTCACATTAGATATTTTGTGTTGGATGATGCATATCTTTTTTCCATTACACATTTTTATTGACACGTGGGAACTCCTGAATAACAGAAAAGCGATAATAATTATATCATTGCATACCAGCCATTCCTGATTCTGAGTCATTACCACAGTATAGGTTTAAGCAGTATTTTTAGTAAGGTAATAGTATTTGTTTGGTGAATGGGAACCGATTTTTGAAGAAGTGGTGGTGGTGATGGCGGTCGCTGCAAAAATTTTCCTTATCTTGGGTCAAGCCCCAGTCTTCCACCTTCTCCTACTCCCATCGTCTTCAGAATCACGTGAAAATGCTAGAAACAACGGATGAAGATTGAGTGAGCAAAGTTGCATCTAAAGCAACTTGTCAATATCATCACATCATCATCACGCTCACCCCACACAGTAACCTGTGCGATGAGGAGAACAAAAGAAATGAGGAATCAAATAGCATGAGCCATAAAGTATATAATATGTCGGCGACGATGATGGTGATGATACTTCATTGTACGATAAACGAGATAGAACGGTATGTAGGTATGTGTAATTGAGTTTTCAAGATGGGACAAAATCCCAGGCTTAATTTCCTTGTTGCAGTAGGCTCAGTCCTCTTCGTGGTTTTTTTTCTTCTCTGACTCTGGTAGCAAAAAAAGTCGCTTGGCTAGAGTCTACCTCTTTGTTCTATCATATAACATAGACACAACTTTACTACCTTTCACAATTGTGTATAGTGTTATTATATGAAGTTGAATTACTAAAGGCAGTCATGCTTGGTATTACCAAGATAATAGAAGAGTTTGAGCACAGGCAAGGAAAAATACAACCGAAAAGAAATCCACGTGGGACAATGTGTGCTTTGTGCTATATGAACATACGTGAAGAAGAGCAAGACAGTTAATAACTTTAGAATGAAAGCGAAAGCTTGAAAGCATATGGCGCAAAAGTAGTACAGAAGAAGCGACCACCAATGTCTTGATATGATCATCTTGTTGATAGAATGTTATCAAAACCATTTACAAATACAGCCTGGTAGGAAGAAAAATATATGTGCTTATATTACGCACATTGTTTGTCAGTAATGGTACTTGGTAACTATACATATTAGGAAGAAAGATCAAATGAGAAGATGAGACATCGATCCAATTTTTACCCATTTTGTACTCTATTGTCTTCTTATTTTTCCCTTCCTGGGTCTTCTTCCCTTTTTTTTGCTCTTCCTTTTTTTCTAAAAAAATTAAGCTTTGGTGCCATCTTCCTATGAAGATGAAGCAGGACGTGTGGGTGAGTTCAACATTTTTTCTCCCTATCTGTCGTGTGCGCATTTGTATGAGCCGAAAATAGGTTTCCCTTTCATTTGATTCTTGTCCTCATGATGTTCTGATTGCTCTTATTTGAGCCTGTTTAGTATGAGAGTCATGTGAAAACTTCCTCCCAAAAAAGTCAACTTTTTGTTCGAGCCAAGTATAGCGAACCAAAAAAAGTTACTGGAAGATAGCGACGAGTGAGCACCAAACAATACAAACACGAAACGACAAAGAGAAGATGCTAGTTGTGGACGGAAAGAACACAAAAAAGAGAAGATACATGTTTGTATCAATCGGCAGACCTTATCTCCGCTCCATGTATATATTTCATTTTGACTGTACTTGGTGTTCTTTGTCTCCAGAAAAATGGATCTTTCTGGCAATCGCATATCGCACATTCTTTGGCAAATTTACAAAACAAATAGTGTCATTAATAAATGCGTTAGTAATGTGTGGAAGGTAGGAAAATGTTGCAGTATGAGTAGGTTCTTTTTATCAAAATTTATTGGTGGTCAGATAAGCAATCTGGAACAAAAGTTTTGTTGAAAATGTACCTACTATTACCAGTTTTACTGTAGGGATGAGTTCGTCGACACGAATGTGTTAAAAAGGAAGAAAGGAACAAATCAGATCCTAATTGCCATTTTGCTAGCCCAATTCCGGATTTTTTTTCCCTCAAACTGTGTTTGTTGAAAAAATGATTACAATTTTTATGGGAGGATTTGCATTTTTATTATTGTGATCAGATGGTGATGAGGATGCGTATTTAAATGAGTTTCCCTCTTTTCCTATGTAGCTTTGCTAATGCACATGAAATAAATAAGAAGGAACAAGAAAATTGTGATTTGCGCCTCCTCCCATTTCATCTTATGTGACGTTGGAAGGATGGATGACCATAGGTATTCATGATGTAAAATGTAAAGTGAAAAATGCAGCATTTGTCACGTTTGTATTTGTCTTTTTTTTACACTTTTGTTAGCATACCTCTGGCAGCTCTTGTTTTGTCCATCTGGTAAATAAAACGTTTCCCCACTGTTTACCAATTAATTTAATTAACATAATTCGACAGTTCCGTTGTCTGGTTGTGATCTGATCGTAAAATATGGTGAACAAGTCTGTCGATAGGAAAATTATTGGTGCAACAGTTTTTTTTACGAAATTACACTGCAGTTGTGATCACGAGGCACATGCTATTATTGTCGATTGGCGATCTGACTGATTGATTTTTATTGATTGAGCATAATTGCATCCTTTCTGACTGAAAATATGCCTAATAATAATAAATGTTCACCTCACTTGCTGAAAGGGAAGGACACAAAATTGAATACCTATGTTGTACTCAACCCAAAGTTATATTTGCATGCAACATATGTACATGCATGTAACTTATAGTTATAGTCAATCCAGAGCGAGGATAAGCATAAATATATAATATCTAAATAAAAACACGAATAATTGAACATATAAAGTTGATCTATATGCGAAGTGTTGCTGCTTTTTACGATTTCTTGTAACATTCTTGTGTGGAAATGTTAGCTGCTCATTATTAGTCGATAAAGTTAGATTAACTTGACTGATATTTGCACAGGGTTTCCTTTCGGTGTGAGCAGTGCATGTTACTAAATAATAAATAGATTTTCAAGATAGGATGTTTTGATCCATTGACTTTTGCATCCATATTTATTTTTTATTATTTATTGGTCACTGCGGACATTAAAAAGTTAATGGGGCTAAAACGTGCGCGTCAGAATAGGAATTTTCCTCCCATTATCCACACACAATAAGATTATCAGATCCAATCCATCACCGCTTCCAAATGTTGTATAGAGTAATAGTAATATATTCGGACAAACTGCAGTCAATAATAGCAAAAAAGAATTTAGATCAGCAGCAAAGTAATCAATGACATTATTGCTGCAAAAGAAAAGTACTTACGCTCATAATGAATTACACGTTGTACGTGGCGGAAAGGAATTTTGTACTAAGTCAGGAGTGGTACTCCGTCTAGTGCACCACAGCAATTTTTGCTGCAGAAAAGGATTTTTTATGCAACGTAGACAGGGAAGTTGCACTCGGTTGTATCTATAAAAAGTGGTGAAAAAATGATGATGATACCACTGTAAGGAGTACAAGTGTTAGCAAAATGTATAATAATAAAAAACAAGATGCTTTTTCATTGGCATGTAGATCACGTCTTGTCCATTAGACAAGAGAGAAGACTTTACTTTCAGCTTCACTTTTCAGACACTGTCATTCCCATTCTTAATACTATAATGTCTGTGTCTGTGTGCATTTTGCCAGGTTGTACTTTATGGTGATGGCATGACTGTGACACAGTCTCTACAATGACTACTAAAAAGCAGGAGAAGCACGAGTTCGTAATAATAATAATAATACTCGTTGCTCCATCGCCGCTTGTTTCTGGTTAGGCTGGGCCCTTCTTCTTCTTGAAACTGAATTCATTTTGCTAAGAAAAAATAAATAGAGAAAAAAAAATCATGCACATCCACGAGCGCCTAGTTTGCAAAGAACATGATCAGTAGTAAGATAGGTACTTTTTTCGTAATAAAAAAATTTGTGCAGAAGGGGGAAGATGTGAATGAGGGTGGCCTTGATGCAATGCATAATCAAATTAGGAGTAAAAACTCACTAAATATGTAGTTTAATATGGATTAGGCAATTTCATTTACAAATTACAATGCCACCTCCGACTTAGCGCCACAACAGTCAACTCACATTCCGAGCTTGAGATTAAAATGAGAAAAAGTAATTTAAATCAAGCAAAGTGAAACAAGTCTGTGCCAAGATGTCAGAACAATTTTACCTAATGTTTATCTTATGTTTTCCTAGAGGATTACTTCCACGAACATAAAATGAGAAAAAAAAAGAAAGTCGCAATGGGTGGGCACAGTAAAAGGGTTTGTCCCTCGGCTTTTCCGTTTCTCATTTTTTTGGGGTTGTGCCTACTGTCTTACTTTCCATTGTGTGGAAGATATCATGAAATTGCACAGATACAATGTTATATCCGCCTGACTGGAATGGTATTTTTGTGTACGGAATTGTGATTCAAGGTCAAATCATTAATTCTCCACTGAGAATCTATCTGTCTTCAGGTTTGTTACAGACTCCCGTTTCGTCTTTATTTACATCAGGACGGGTTGGTAAAAATAAGACAAAAACTGAAGATCAATAGAACTCTCGAGGGAGAAGGTTATATACTCACTGACTTCGAGACGCTTCCTCTCCTTGACTCACTACTGCACACTGGTCAATAAGAAGAAAAAAATATAAAGAATTGAAAATAGCATGCATATTATTATCGATTTGGGTTTGACGTAAGCACCCTTCTATTTCTAGAAGATGTGCACTCCCTTTTGTTATAGTGTGTTGAGCTCTACCCACTCTCTAATATTTCCATGTAAGTATTATAACGAAAAAATATATTTATTGATGCCCACTTAAAACTGCGTGGCTCGTTTCTTCCTTGGTTTGTGCGAGTGTGTTTTTCCTTCTTCCTGTGAACAATTTTACTGTTCCAGGTCACGTCACCAGCAGGAACAGAAAAGTTTTTCTTTATTATTATGTTATGAAGCTACTACCAAGACAGATAAGTGGACAAGGCCAGCAGCGACGGTGGCAACAGTGGTCGGTGGCAGTTGGAAATACCAAGTTTTGCTTCCAAGTTTGGGGCAAGAAGAAAAAGCATGTATCGTTTTAGATGGAAGCATTCCACTCTAAGAGACACTTTTGCACTCTGTCTCCATTTTTTTAAAAGGATGATGTCACGTGAAAGTTATTCTTTTGGATTCATTCATGACATTGTTATGCTCCGGGGTTTCCCTTTCCCCAACTTCATGGGCGAAGTTTGTGAAATATTACACAGCCAAGTTTCTCATTCTCACTTGTCTCCTCTTCCCTTTTCAAAATCAAATGTGAGGTTAAAAAAAGAAGGTGTGAATTTTCCACACAACGGAAAAAGCCTCCTAAATATATTATCAGCTTTTGTCATATTTTTCTTGTGTCCTTCACAAAACAGTGGGACGCATCACGCTAAACTTTATTACGGCATTGTTCACTGTAACAGCAACAGATTACGGTTTGTGCGATGTCTATGCACTGTTACGTGTCTCTGTTATCTAACTGGCAACGATTCCGTAACCACAATTAGTGGTGGCGACTGAACAGAGGAACAAGGCGCGTTTAATTAGTTCCACGGTTATGCAATTCATTAAAGAAATGTGACAACAGCTTTATTAGTAAATATGGCGTTACATTTGCTTCGCCGACAATGAACGTGTGGGACAAACAAAAATATGCAAATTATTATAACAAACGTAAACTCACGTAGAACGGTAATAATGTGCAAGCATAAAAAGTTCGAGAAGAATTTAGTCGAAATGAAAGGGAAAACTAGAAATTTTCGTTTAGGATGTGTCCGATTCTTTGTTACATGTTTTTTTGTACCTTCTTCTCATTTGCTACTGCGTCTTGTGTATAGCGTCTGTTCTACCTAGAGCTATAAATTATGTAGATGTGGAGGAAAACAACACGCGTGTTTAAAAAATAGTCTCGAGTTAAGTAATGAAGCGAGGAGTTACCAACTTGGGTAGTTAAGTTACACGAGCAAAATAACAAGACGGGATTACTACTATTATTATTATTATTTTGTAGGTATACTCCCATTTTAAAACCTGAAGCTGTGTCAACCAGCACATAAAGTAAGGGAGTATAAAAAGATGCAATAAAATATCTCTAGGAGCGTTGTATACTCCTTATTGCATCCTCGTCGAAACAGACGTCCTTGAGCAGTTCTCACTTGCAGCGAGGAGGAGTAACGGAGAGAGGATCTTTAGGCACCACAAAAAACATCTCGTAAATAAATTTGTAGATATTTGCAAAAAAAACTGAAGCAATAACTTAACTCAGAAGAAATGTTAAATAAAGGAGAGGCAGAGTGGTGAACAAGATTAAGAGAGAAATTTATTGCTCTTGAAGTTCCTACATAAGGCGCATGCTTTTGGATGATGTGCGCAAATAACCATATTTTACCAAGAGCTTCTACGTACTAATAACAGTGTTTAGTAATAGTAATGAACGCTATTTGTGCATGTTTTTTTGTTGGAAAAAATGGGAAGGTAGTGGAAAATATTCTCGTAAGTCACAACCTCTTTTAGTGCAAACACAAGGAGCAAACATTTTTTACGTGTGTGATAGATAAATGGGCACAAAAAATGGTTTTCGTTTTCGAAGATGGTAAAAAAAAGTAGTGTATTTATTCTCAGCAAAATTATGGAGATGCATTTTTCTAGATGAGGTGACGCTGAGGATGGAGGTGATGATGACGATAGACTTGTGCATCTGGTGACTGGCACATATCTCAAATCAACAGTAAAAATTACACGCTTTGCCTAAAGCCGATATTTATATAGCATTTTATGGCTAACAACTACTGTTTTCCGAGTTATTCCATTTTGACTGACGTAAAAATTACTGTGACTTGGCAAGCATGTCTGAAGAAGTCAACCGGTTTAGCATGAGCATATTTTTTGCAAGTGTTTATTTATAACAATGTACACTTTTATCAATTTTATTTATTCTTGTGCATTCCAAAAATATCAAAATAAATACATGTATTTATTATTATCCGTTGCAATTTTCTGCTTACTTCAGCTCTGTTGATGATGATAAGGAAAACACAAAAAGACATGATAATTTTTCATCGTTTTTCTTTGATCATCACGCGTGAACAAGCAAACGACAGACAGAGTTTTCATAGGATGTCAGACCTTTTTCACGACCTGTGGAAAAATACAAAGGAATCTACCCAAAATAAGAAAAATTGTGTGTCACTTGTCAGTTATAGTACAAGTGGAACTTGATACGCTTCTTTTCGCATTAAAACTGATGCTACCTATTTCCACTTGGTCAAGGCGACTACTCGTTTTTTTTCCTTTGAATAAGTATCCAGGAACAAGAAGAACAGAAAATCATCACAAAAACAAGACCGACGATTTCCTTAATTGTGTTTCACCCCAAAACCAAAATCTGATCATATTTTATTCTCTTTTGAGTATATTAAAGACAAAAAATACTTGTGTTTTAGGATTAATGTGTCAAAACTTATTGAGCTCTTGATACTCTACCAGGTTATTACGGCACGAAATTGGTGTGAGTTCCTAATAATTTAATGAGTAACTTTATAGATTTGATTAATGGTCCCTCGAGGCGCACTCGAAGTGTTAATTTTTTGCAAGAACAATAACATGACAATCAAGCAAAAAAACAATCAGAAGGAAGAAGCAATAACGCCAGAAACTGAAAAATTTGTTTGTCAAATTGACCACAACAGTTATCAAACAGATAACATAAGTAACCCATCACTTGCAATTAGTAAGCTACCCTTTTTAATCAACGTCATTTTTCATCTGTATACTTTCTTGTTTTGATGGTAGTTCACGCTAGGATATCAGCTGCATATTTCCTGCATAAAAAAGTACAACCGCGAGGGATATCTGGAATGCGAAGACGGAGTCAGAAATCAATTATTTATTAATTAATTATTAAATAGCTGGGGGTATAAAGCTCCTGAGCCAACTTTTGCATATGCTGACATTCAGTCATACGGTGCTCTTCAAGCTTGAGCGGATCATGGCGATGGTGACGATGCTATGATAGTGACGTTCACCACGGATGTCGACACGACGAGCCTACCGCACTTCACATTTACACTACTTAGGTCTGCTGGTACTGGCCGATTATGCGTACCTTGTGAACTATTTGTGCATCATCATCATATTTTCAGTGGACGTGTGTAGATAATGTGGGCAACAATTATTTATTTATTTTTTGTGTGCGAACACGCAGTGCGCTCTTGAACCAAACTGATCTTGCTCAACTACCTTCAGGAATTCACCAATAAAAAAATTAGCGCTTGTTTAATTTGTAGCAGTGACTGATGTCGTGGGATGATGATGTGTGCAGCGGAAAATTATTAAAGACCACGACTGCTATGAGATTATTTTGAGTGAACACAGCGAGACATTTTCTTAGGTATAGTTCCTTGATCTTATCACAGGAAAATCAATTATTGCACTTGTTATCCGTAATGTAAACTAGAAAAAAAGTTGATTCAAGATTTGTTTCAAACAATAATCGTGAATCACCCAAAAGTCCATGTCCCATCAGACTGAATGCCGCAAGGTACGAAAATTAACTCGAGGTAGAAGCATCTGAAACTGGTTTTTACCAAATTTGGCTTGTGTGGTCCACTCGAAATGTCATAAATTCTCTTTTGGCAGCTCCACTTCTCGGTATAGCTGGTAATCTTTTACACAGTGGTGCAAATCAAATAAAAGAGCAAGCAAAAATTCCGCTGAAAACATTGACTAATGAAATGAAATGTAAAGTTACCGTCCACCACATAAACAAACGCAATCAGACAAAGTGGTGTAAAGGATTATGTAAATGTAAACCTGTTGGTACTTATGCACACCTGCGGCTCCTTTTTCAATATAAAATGGAATTTTCATTGGTGAGTAATGAAAAACTGGATCTGCTCACCAAAACATCCTCAGATGGATAAAAATCCGTTTCTCAAAAACAATGTCATCATCAGAGAACTGGATAAATACTGAATCAAGACATACCTGTATTTTTACGCATTTACTAAAAATGGCACAGTATTTATTTATTCGCTTCAGCTTAATTTTGCTTTTTGTTTCAAAGAATTTTCTCCTTTCATGATAAGTGCATTGTGTTTTGTAAGATTTAATAATTTTTTTATTGTCTCTCTTCTGATTTCACAGACATGCTGCAAGTTTACTGCCAGCCGCATCCACGGCGAAATGGGTAATTGTGGGAAATCCTGATGAAGACGAGGTAAATCCCTTCCGAAATGGTGCGGACTATGTCTGCTCAGTGGCAAGTGTGGCACGGGAAGCAGGATGGAAGAGCGTCATTATAGGGCCCAAATTGGATTGTTGCATGTAAGTTTCTCTTCCAAAACCTTTTTGAGAAATTGTCTATTTGTATGCATTTCAAGGAAAATGAAACCGATGAAATAGAACAGCAACATTATTATGATTACAAAATGCTTGAAAACAATGGAATCTGGTAATAATGGAAGCCAACATAATGCCATGCTATACCTAATACCAATTTACAAGAAGAAGAGAAAACTTTTTTCATTTTCTTTTTACTGTCAAACTCGTGACGACAAGAGTTTTAGGGAAAATTCAAGTTCAACAGAATTCGCCATGTGTTCTCGTCCAAGTTACAAAGAAATAAGGCTCGACTTTACTCCTTTATGGTATTTTTACCAGCATCATCGTCTACAAACTTCTAGAAAAGGCCAGCATGATGATTCACGATACGCGCCATTAACTGTATTACTAGCAGCAAGATTAGCTTCTGCAATGGCATCACAAGATTATAGTGTTTCGCGCGCTTCACAACCGTCTTCCACTCATCGTCAATAGAATTGTACGGATCGTTGATGTTTGATAAGCTGTAATCATGAATGGTAATAGTGATGACCCGTACATAGCATGCATGTTGTGCAAAGGGTATTATCATCAAGATTTGGTCAGGAAATTGCACTTGCAGATTGCACTATTACTGCAAACGACTCGCATCAACCACTTCTATTAACCGCATGCCCTTGACTTCTTTTCGCTAGTCACATCAAAACATCAAAATCAGGCAGTGACTGAAAACGTGTTTGAATTTTTTAAATTGCTGATGAAAATTCACATCCCTCCAAGTTTATCGAAGAGGAACAATTGAATATTTTTATTATTGGTCCTGTTTTGCATATTGCATGTGCTTTCAGATGCATCCTTTGTGCTTCTGCTACAAAAATTGTTTTGTGGTTATTTTGCCAGGGCTAAATATGTTAACGTTTGAGTTTATACTGATGATTAATAACAACGGCGTTACCACATCAGGAAAATATATTTTCGAGCTTATTGAATGACTCAAAAAATTCAAAGAAAATTTAATGCACCTCACAAATGCACCAGCTTGCACACAACGAATCATACAGTCGACACCGTAATCGTTTTCATAAAGATTTTTTGGGGTGCACCTAAAACTTTTCCTTTTTCCTTGGACTTGTGCGCCACGCACTACGTAAGCACACGATCAGGTGCCAGGTCAAGTTCAAGATCATCGCATACCTACTCAGATATAGAATGACGATGTTGATGATATGATAAGGCTGAAGTTTATTACTGAATAAAATGCAGAAACGAAACGAGACTTGACTAGAAATACAGGTCTTCCGTTCACCTCAACAGACGCTATAAAATCCTACGATCTCGCCTTTCCTCCATAATCTCGCTTTTGTCACCAAAGCCAACAAAAGGGTTTGCAGCAGAGAGTCATCATAATAACATTAATCTTGATTCTCAATGACATGCTACATAAAATCCTAACAAGCAAATAGTGAAGAAGATCAAGAGAACACGATGTATAGGGCATCAATTTAGATTATCATTATGTTTGTGTAATATATATCCTCAAGGGACTTTGATACCAGTAATTTACCATAACTTGTAAAATATACAGTTGCAAAGGCACGCATCATTATTATAAGTTTAGTTGCAAGTTGTTTTATGGTGAAAACTATTACTGACTCAGTCCGCACATAAAAAAGTAAAGCTCATTCAATGTTTTCTTCTCAAATCTATTGGAAACACGGGGACATTGTTCCTTCCTGTGGTAAATACATAATAATGATAATATAATGGAGACATGTCTTCTGAAGATACGCTTTGGTGCGGCTTTTATCGTCAAGAAATTTCTTTTTCATTGTCGTTTAACGTTCAAAGTAAAATGAATGTGTCAAAAGCATGAATTCTAGCAAGTGTGCTAGTTGGGATCCTTAATGACTCGTGTGGCACAATACCAAAAATGGATCCTTTTGTGGGTAGTGGGGAAATGGGTGAGATTATTTTTTTTCAAAGAATGAATGAGTGAGCACTGTGCACCACTGCTGTGACTAGAATCATTTTTACTTTCGTTTACCGTTGATTTGAATAATATGCGCTGCGTGCATATCATGAAGCTATCATGTACTTTTCCGAGACATGCGCAACAAACAAAAAGTGAGCAAGGAGCGCCAAAGAGGAAAAAGTTTATTCTCAGAATGAATGTAATTGATTACTGCAAATGATAAACATCACACTTGTGTTCATAATCTTCATTAAAAATCATGTTGTTGATAAACACCCTTGTCGAGTGGTTTTTTGTTTTGTTATCTTGCGAAGAAGCGAAAAAATGGATGATGATGAGACAGAGACAAATGGAATAACTTCAAGAAAATAACGTTTCTTTGGGATGCTAGTGATCCCTATTATTTTTAAAGATTTTTTACACCTATATTGATGGTGTCAGATAAGCGCAAAAATACTATTAAAAAGGGCGATGTTGGGAAATAAGGTGGCCGGCGGGCTATTTATATTCATTATTTTTCGCAAGATGTAAAAAGTAAAAAGGAACAGAAACTAAAAAATAATATTACTAATCTGTCTGATAAAAAAGTCTCTTGAGAGCTTCCTTATCTTCTGAGTTTAATTAAGTGTTACATTCACACTTGCCCAATCATTCAGTAAATGATTGATGGAGATAGCGACGCATACGTGAAGGTACTACTGCTACCACTGTCCGACCATCCCAAAAGTTGGGATTCAGTCAATTTGTATTTTTTTTCAGCGTCACTTATTCAATTCGCTACAGTTTTTTTTGTCGAGGAACACCTACTACAATCTTTTCATTTGAATAAATGTAGCTTCCATTTGCCAACAGTCCAATTAATGGTAAAAATTGTGTATTCACAATTTGAGTCTTTTGTGAACGCTTCCTTTTTTGGGGCTATTCAGTTCTGAGTACGGAGATGACATAAAAGTTATTTTTGTGATTGCGCATTAGCACTGAACTTGAACTTTCCATTTTTCTTTTGGAAAATGCTTGCTGATAAAAATACAAACCCAAATAGAAACGTCGTTCATTCATGGCGTTGAAGATATTGTTGGTGGTGATAGCGGTGGTACTAAATTACTTATACTTTATATACATATGAATTTGAATTGATGGTGTGACTAGAAAATTTTCTGCATGCCTGCTTTGTTGATGAAATAATTATTATACAAATGAGTAATGTCTTTATGTTTGTTTAAAGTCTATAAAAAGCATTAAATGAGCGCGGTGACTGGTAACTAAATATACATTGTAGGCTTGACTGATTTTGACAAATGAATTTGGTGTTTGATTAAAGGATAATAGCGTCTCTTAAAGAGACTCTCTTTTGAATTTGGATTTTCACTTCGCTGTTTGCATTTCCCATTGTTGTCAGTAAATTGTATAAGTTTAAATCATTTTTAAAATGAAATAGTGCATTCTCTGGAAATTCACACGAATCAAATAATTTATACAAGCACAGTCAATATGGTTGGATGGTGGAACGTTTATTAACTGCGAGTCACAATTTATGATGATCCAAATTTGCATACAAGTTTCGGGAAAAGGGTTTTACTTCGCCAGTGATCAAGTTACTCATGCTCCATTTTTTATTTCCTTTTTGTTCTAGAATGCCTGACTGCTACCCGATCAATAGAACACAATTCTTACGGATGAACTACCGAACGGCCGCCGTGCTGAAAAACTTGACTGAAACTGGAAGTCATCCACAGTCGTACAAGGAAGCTGTGAGGAATATTGCATTTTTGTGGGTAATTCACAGAGGAGCACGCTGGGTGTTCGATGCCTACGTCGAAGAGTATCAGTCTGCCAAGTAAGAAGATATTATATGCATAGTATGTGAGGCAGTGTTGCCAAAATATGTATGGATGAACGGAACTGTAAAGTAATATCTTGTAAAGAAATTCTTGTCCTTCCTACATTTTTTTCTCGCTGTATCAAAGCTCAACAGTCCACACTGGCCCTCTCATCCATCAATCAATTTTTTTATCGGAAAAAATAGTACAGAGCTTAATTTGCAAACTTTTTAAATGAATCTTATGAATTCTCAATGTATCATTTTCTATGTCTAAAATGGCACCTTGATAATGAGAATATTTTTTTGGGTTTGTACATTCTTCGCCAATGTTGCTTGCAACAAGCACTTTTGGGGTTAAATGATCCATTTCCTAAGTAAATTGGATGTTCACGGTCCATTGTTTTGTTTAACTTGTTTCGATAGTGTGACAATTCCTCGTTTTGAGGAAGAGTTGACCCGACAGCTGCACACTCTGGCCTTGGACGAATCTCTTGCGCTGGTACAGGAGCGTGGACGGAGCCGAGGTGGTCTGTTTAGAAATCCCTACAGTCACTTTGGGAGACCGGATGTTCGACTCGTACCGAATTCGCGAGGCTCAGGTGGATCCACTGGTGGAGATATGATGAGCGGGAGCGGCGGTGGTAGCCACGCATTCCATCACGCGCCGTATCACCATTACACTTCAACCTTGAATTTGGCTCATGGTCATCCCGGCTCAATGAATATGATGAACTCTCACAAGTATCAGGATTTTCCTACCTTCCGGATATGTGAAGTTCGTCCACCCCACATTGAGAAGGTAAGCCATTTATCAAGAGCCACTCAATGCTTCTTTTTGCATGCCTTAAAATCATTTTTCAGCAATGGAAGCATAAACACACACAGAGATGTAAACAAAATAAATGATCGTCATAAAATAAATTATGCATCCTTCAACGTTCCAATTTGCAGGGAGAATATATTTTACCTATATTTTACTATTGAAGTGGTGTATAGGTCAGCAAATCATAATAATTTGCTGTTTTTTTTCTAGCAAAACACGCCAAATCCACATCAAAAGTATTGTTATTATTGAAGTCTGACATGAAAGCAGAAAGCAATAATAAATAGCTTGATTTGCCATCACCGTCTTCTCCAAATTATTTAAGAAAGAAGGCAGACTACTAGAAACCTTTCAATCTTCCGTCAAAGAGAAAGCGACAAAGGATACAAATACAAAAATGTACACTTTTGATATCAAATTTCTTCAAGTTCAAAGATCGAGTAAAGCACGGGAAGAAGAAGCGATCATCCAAATAGGTTTCTTGTAATTACCCATCGCTAACACACAAAGTTATCAAATTTTGCTTCCTTTACTTGCAAAAGTTTTGTTGAATTCTACATCTACACCTTGTACAAAAGAGCTTCGTGTGTGATAGTGATGGTATCGCTAACACACAAAGTTATCAAATTTTGCTTCCTTTAC
>JAHZNF010001597.1:0-10631 GCA_027744215.1 Troglopedetes dispersus
AAATTAATTGAGGGCAACCGAATAATTTTGCACGTGTAACGTATCACTAATTAAGCTGCTCTATTAAATGTGACTGGTGGAAAATGGACTGTCTCTTTTCAAGTCTAGACCTACCTTATCTCTTTTTGTTAACTTCCTCGGAGACCGAGTGCCATACCTTGTAGTTTCATATGTTTATCACTTCACTAAAAACCACATTGAATTTCAAGTGGTTTGTCATGTCTGCGCTTGTCCATCAATCAATATTCTTTGAACGCTGACCTTGTTTTTCGATGACAAAATCCAAAGTTCAGAAGCAAATGTTTTCCTTTTGGGTAACCTTCGATATCTTAGAAGTTCTGCTGGACTGCTATCTAATTTGACTAGGTAACCTTTAATCTGGCAGCAAGCAGCCACGAAGACAGTAAAAGGAATCATGCACGTATGCAGCAACGTGTGTGGGCATTTTCACGTGGCTAATTAAATATCGGATTAAAAAAAATTTCCTTTGAACCTAATGATTATTCAAGGCCGCGCAAAGGAAAAACTCCAGGGTCTTGGAATGTAATATGATGACAGGCTCGTTTCATATGGTGCCTCAGAACACCGTTACAACTGCAACTTCTTGAATTATTTCGGTCAGTTACCGCTGGGAGCTGTTCTCCTTCCGAAAATACAGAAAAAAATAATAATGAAGATTAAAGCATGTTTCAATAAAGCCTTCCCTTTGGCTATTCATTTGAGAGTCAATGTTACGATTGTCCTTGAGCTTTTTGCACCAATGCTTTTAAGACTCTAATAATCATGTTAAATCCACTTCATTTTCTTTCTTTATAAATGCGGGTTTTTTCGTTTCTGTATGAAGCGTATTTCCATTGAAAGAAAAATATGAAGTGTATTTCATTTGAATACAATTTTCATTTGAAAAAATATTACAGCAACAAAATTCGGATCGTCAGCCAAAATATTACAACAATTTCGATATGCGAAATTATTTTCAGATTTATTTTCAGAACATTTATGTATTCCAAGGAATGATAAGCTCGCAGAATTCTTTTGTGAAAAGTAATATTGTGCAAAAGATTGCATTCCAACTCGGCAAATAACGCGAAGGTCCCCAAAATTGATTATCAAAGTACTCAAACTTCCAAAGAATTTCCATTCAGATACCAACTGTAATACCTTTATTTACCATTTTTTGTGTCAATATTTCTTCTTCTGTGATACATGTGTAGAATCTACCTGACTGGAAAGTTGCGGGTGCAATAATATTAGTAAAACTCACAACGCAACGAGAACTTTTTTAACTGTTGTGCACCACACGAAAACCCTGAAAAAAAGTACGCACACAGCTATTGTGTGATGTGATATTTCAATAATGTATAGCCAGGTAGGAGTGTATATAGTACCGAGAGCAGTGCACTCCTGCAATATTCAGGTAGAAGCAGGGAAGCAGACGGAAACGGATTTTTGGTTTCTGAATTGCCCCAGTCCTCCATCTCCACTTTATACCGAAACCATAAGCTCACGCTTGTGCTTCATTTTTTTTCTTCTCTCGATACTTCACTGTTCAGAGCTAGCTAGCACAAGCTCTAGATCTGAGGGAAACATGTACACAAAAATCGGCACGACTGCAGCCGAGCTTGGCTGGTTGAGAGTGGAAGCAACTTCAGCTGAGCTCAGTTGGTTTCTCAAGCCCGATGGGGTTGGACGTGACTGTTGCTTCCATCGTACATTAATTGTCTCAAAAGTCAGAGCACATCTCTCCTCTGTGTTCTGACAACTCACCATTTTCACCGATTCATTGAAACAAAAGTAGTGCAATAAAACAATACAATTTTCTCTCTTAAAATTTTCATAGCCTCATCGAGACAAATAAAAAAGACTCAGTGTTTCTTGCACAGAAATTGTTTTGCGGAAAGAACGTTTTGTTCGTCACCTTAAATGTTTTTGTGAAGTTGTTGTCACCATTTTGCGAAAAATTCTTAAGGAAATAAAATTGAAGCGAACGAACACACGTGCAAAAAAATGTTTTTTTTTCTTCGAAAGCTTTACGTTACCCCTCAAACCACATTTGTCGAGCGTCTGCTCCATAATATCTGCACAAAAGTGAGTGCGTGTGTGTATAGTGTAATCTGAGAAAAGGGACTTTTCTTGGTCGACATCAGGAGCAGATGAGAAGCTTCGGATAATAAATGGATACTCCTCACTCACTCCCTTCATTCATATGAGCGTCATCATAAACACTATAAAAAGTTACGTTTTTGAATAGAATTTTATAATAAAAATTTATTCGCCAGTGTTTCCTTTTTTATATAAAAAGGGAGGAAGGAGTGCAGACGGTCGCGGTATTTGATGTGGCGGCTGAGTTTTTAACAGAAGTTTTTTTTTCTGGGTGATTCATGAATCACTGCCAGAGCCACACATTCAAAAAAAAAGTTGAAGAAGTTAAGGCAGATTATCATAAAGTGTAGACGACAGAAAAGATACACGTTTTGACTCATTTTCTCTCTTCTCCTCTCAAATGTTTGTTGAACCCGCTATTGTTGTATATTAGTGGAGACTTGAGGAATAAAAATATTTTTTTTTGGTATATCAAAAATATTTCTGCCACATTTTTCCTCCTGTTTTTGGCTACACAACACAACCTGCTCCCCATATCTGTTTCTGACTAACTAACCAGAAAACGCTGACTTTTTTCGAGTAAAGTGGAACAACTCTGAAAACAGTGTTTGTTACTGAGAGTGCAGACTACAAAGACGTTCTCCCTGCTTCTTTCTCAAAAAGTCATGCATGAATATTAACATTACTTCAGAGAAAATTTTCTCAAAAAAAAGTTGAGCACACACAAAAAAACGGAGACTTACGTGCACAACAGAGATTTCCATTGAAGGGAAGTTTTTTGACAACTCAAATCTATCAAAATAAATACCTCGTTCGTCTGTCATCCCAGGTTTCTCGTTTTGAGAGCCCACAAAAAAGCATTATTAGGATTCTGGTTGGAACGAGTGAAAACCAAAGTTTGTGTGTGTGTGTTTTTGTTCAGTGGCAGTACATCACGTAGCATCATCAGTGTGCGTATTTTAATGGTGTACACAAGGAAATAGTATTGAAGTAAAAAAACGCCGGCTCCACAAATTCCCTTTGCGAAAGACTTTTTTGCTTGAAGAAGAAGTCCAACTGCGTTCTCCTCACTTTCTCAATCCATCATCATCAACAGTGCTGCTATTCCCGACTTTGAGGAAAATCTGGCAGGTTGCACAAGGGGAAATTATTTTGGATTGTCTTTGGTGCAACAATAATAGCACTTACATATGTATGTGCGCACACATACGCAACCCGTTCAAAATAAATTGGATGCACTTTAGCGAAGAATAAAAAGGTGGAATTTGTAACCGACTCCAAAATAGGAAAACCACTTCTGTGTTTTAACAGTAGCGCTGGCGTGGCTCTTTCCCTAGTAGTCTTCCGAGAATTGACTAATTTCTCTGTTGTACACAACTTACTGCGCTTTATAAGCCGAGGAGCGTGCTGGCAAGAGAGCTCTTCTTTTATTACTGTAATGACTCGGGACAAGTTGAGAATTAAAATCCGTTTCAATTACGACAAAACTATGTGTAAAAGTTTTTGACTGTGTGTGAGTTCTTCTGCTCCGTCAACTGAATCACAATCGTAATATATTAACCATAAAGTTTTTCACTGTGACAGTTTGCATTTTATTTAGTGTGTCGTGCCACAAATGAACAGAATTTTAAATTACTCTTTAAAATACGTAAAAAAAGAAGTCAACTTTTTTGGAGGAATGTTCACTCATGGAAAAAAAGTGCAACAACCCCGGGAACTTGTGCTGTGAAATGGAAGCAGTTGGATCTTGCGACATTGTGTTTTTGTTGTCCATTTTTTGAGTGGTGTCATTTTATGAAGACATTTTAATACAGATAAAACTACGAGTAATGACCATCCAAAAAACACAGAAGCTGAGGAAGATCTGTCCATTAAAAACCTTTTTTCCTGGAGACATGGTTCATGATGGTGAGTAGAAACAAACTCACCTTCCCACATTGTGTATTACCACATGTGATATATGATGCTTTACACAACCGTCTATAAACTTTGAGACACACTCGTGGTTACATTTTACACACATCACATTTTCATTGCAGCTCCGCTGCTGGTGTGGCTATCTATTGTCCTTTCTTGTCTGTTTGTGTACGTGCTTGAAGAAATTGTTTTTTGTGCTCCTTTTAAATTCGTAAAAAGTAGGTATTGTTGATGTGTCCGTCGTCGCCAGACAAAAATTTACAATCATTTCATGACTCTTCTTGGTTCATCGTCTCCTCTGGAGATTTTACATAAAACAGAAGCTTTCCTTTGCTGAAAGGATTTCCACAAAAAATAAACAAAGCAGGACACAGCCAAAGGCTCCTTGTTTTCATCAGAACATTATTGTAGGTAGGTGGTACATTAACAACTCCACAGAAACGCAATACAACACTCCCACAACAAAAAATTTTAGGACAATAGTGAAGATACACAGACGAACAAAAAACATGCACACACACTGGGCAAAAGAATCTCTTCAGAATTCATAATGCATAAATATAAATACATTCCCGGAGAAGAGGCTGGAAAAAGAAACAAATATAATTTGGAATTCTGGGTACCTCTGTGAAGGCCAGTGGGAAAGAATTATTTCTGTCGGTTGGTTCAGAGTGGGAGGTTTCTTATCAATACATAACTATGCATAAGCACACCGGCACCACCGTGTTTTCTGATACAAAATGGGACATAAAACAATCTTATCTAGGATGCATCTTTGTCTACGGAAAATATGACTACAAGTAATACCTATACCGGGTTTTATTATTAAAATCTACCAAGAGCAAACTTTTTCCCTTTCCTTCCGTCCTGAAAAAAAATTGTTGTGTGAGGTGCAGTCGACATCCTCACAAGCCTCGCTTTTCCCACGAAAGGCGTGTGCGTTTGTGTTGGCTGAGTAGTGCAAGAAACATCAGAGAACCACTTATGTATGAATTAAAAGAGGTTGAATTAATGAGGGAAAATTTGCTTACAAGGACAACGGCCCAATGGAAGTGCATTTTTTACGTGATGCTTCTTCCTTCCTTCAAATAAAAATATACGGGCTTTTTCTTCTCCGAAGGAGTAGTTGGCGAGATGTTGTTGTTTTTTTTTGTAGTAATAGTCGTTTAGCGTTAATTTCTAGTTTACGCTCTTTCTACTCCACAGGGCATCACACTATTTTTGCATTCTCCTCTGGTCCATAAGTCTGGCTCTACACAGCTCCATCCAGTGCACACACTATGCATATATATGTGCACAGTGTAGATGCTGCTCTTCATGCTCTTGTGTACTTTTTGCTTATGTGACCAGGACCAAACTTCAGGGATATTGTGTGATGTTCCTCTTCCGACTATTTTCTTGTAATATGAGCGTATATCAAAAGAAAAGACTTTTTGGAGTAAAAACCTTTTTATAAAAGTTCTAGTATGTGTGCTCTTGTATCTACAATATAATGAGTAAATAAGTATAGGCGAAAGAGCAAGACAGAGAAAAACTGTTTGGAATAAAAACACGGGGAAAATTTATGCCTTCCATTTTATGCATAATATTTTATCATCATCACTTTCATAAAATAATCATCATGTCCTTTTTCTTGTTCCAACAACCCATATTCCTTCACTTCATACCATAAATTTTCCCACAAAATGAAAACACAACTTGCTGAAAATATACACAAGAAAGAGGGCTCAGCAGAGAGAAGGACAACAACGGTGCGGTGCCTGGTATGGGATGTGTTCAGATAAAAAAACTGTTGTACTATTACATTAACGACTACAGCGGACTTCTATTACGACTTCTAAGCCTCCAGTGCAGCTTTTTTTATAAAGAACTTCCTACAACTTTATTACCGCTCTACCACATGTACAAATTTTTATGTCTTGTCTCAATTCAAAGAGAATCATTTAAAAGTTGATGGTGAATGGTGATGATGACAAAATATTTTTTGGTGTGGGCAAAAAAAGGTAGAAAATATGCCAACTACTACTTCAACCTTATGAATATTCATTTTCATTCATGTGCTCCTCCTTGTGAATTACAACTGATGTATTGTGGGAGGAATGCTAGTAAAGGTAAACAACTACACACGTTTCGCAAAAGACATTCACAAAATTCAGTATGAACAGCTCTTGCACTTTAATAAACAAAAAATGTGATTCAAAGTCACAACAAAAAATGTACAGACGAAAAGTACAAATTACGGGAGGATTTATACATAAAAGAGGTTTGCATTAAGAAGAGCAAAAAAAATAAGGTACAGGCTTGATTATGTTCAAGATAAATTTGATAAACCATCACCATTTATCTTATAATGTACACGGGAAAAATAAATTTGAAAACATGTTTTTTTGAGAGAGCACAGTAATGTGTTGCGGCGGCGGGACATAAGTTGTATCTTAAACGTTTTCGGACAGTAAAGGAGAGAGGTAACGACAGTAATTAAAATAATCATCGTACCTGTCATGTCATGACATGAGCTTTTCCTTTCAACGGGAGCTCATCATCATCATCACCCTAGCCATCATCAAAAGTTTGCAGAAGAACTGACTTATAATATGCGTTTTTGAGTGAAGGACGATGAGTGGAGTAGTTTGAGCGAAGTCAGCATTCTTATGACTAGAACCACTAGAAAAATTATTACAATGAAACTAAAATATTTCATTCTTTTTTTTCTAAAAAATATGCGCCAGGGTATGCAGTTTTTACTACAAGTGATTTAAAATGAGTACACATACCCATTAATTTTCTGTGTGTGATATATGCTCTTGTGTGGCAAGTCAGTTAGATTTTTTGCTTGCAAAATGAAATAAGTATAGTATCGCGAAATGAGTTAAACACAAAACATGACAATGATAATTTACTGTTTTTGCAGTAATCTTCATTACAATCACGAATCAGCCGTGGTCATAATAGGCATGACAGACCAAACGAATTAAGTTTTTGTGTAAATAACATGACATAACAATGTAAATTCAATAATAAAGCAGGAGTCGTACGCAGCCTTCTCAAGCATATCTCATTTCTGATTTTCTGAGCAAAAGAAATATTGACACGCATCACATTGGCGATATGATTGTAGGTTATAGAAGCTTTACATGAAACATGATAAGATTTGAAAACTGCAAGTAGCATCTTTAATTTCTTGCCACTTGTTGATATATACATAAATTCCGCTAAGATGATCGACCGACATGAAAAATAATTTACTTCTGGGATGGGCAACTACCTGAGGGAACCGTAAAATTCATTGTTAATTATACGCATTACGCATCACGCGTAGAATTTACTTTATTTCAGTTTTTTGTAAATAATATTCAGTTTTTTGTCGGACTTCATCAAAGCAATTTTTTCCTTAGAATCAACTTAATCACCCAAAAAATCATGAAGCATGCCAATTTACCATGAACGATTAAGTTCTTGAGTTATAAAAAATCCTCCTGCAAACAAAAAACTCTGTCTTCCATCATGATAATCATCAATCACCGACACGGACATGAAAATAATAACAATTGACTAACTACCAAGAAAAAAACATCGTTTCATTCATGTACCTTAATAATCGACATTATCAGTATAACATGATCCACCTCCTCCTCTTCACAATTTTATGATGACCAACTCAACATCGCGTAACTCAATCCTTCTGTAAACTACCGAAGCAAATACGTAGGTAGATAATAATGGCGCAGACGAGAAATTTATTGTTTCATGTATGAAAGGTGACCCACTGTGAATAAGAAGCGAGACAAGGATATATCAACAAGAAGAAACAAATACAGCACCCAAATAAGCAAAGAAAAAGTTTCAAGAAACAAAATACCTACATACAAACCATTTCTGAAAGAGTCCCGTAAAAATATCAAGAAAAGTTTGAAACTTGAGAAAAGAAAGGAAACAAATGTTTATAGTTTTTGATACTGAAAATATATTACACTGATACTTTACTTACCTAAAATTGTGGACTATTACAACGAAATATATAAGGATCACTTTGATATATAAAATTTATAAAATATTGTCTCAGTTTTTTTAAAGCATCGTGTCTCTCCTCCCTCGAGAAGGTTTCAAACAACAAAAGTTGTTGCGAAAGCAGCCCAACTGTGCAGAAAGGGTTTGTACTCACTCCAACTCCAAAGTAAATTTAAATTGGGAGAAGAAACAGTTTTTTAATATGCGTTCATAATTCTTCCATCCTCAAAATTATGTCTTATTTTTCTCCTTTACAGTTTGATATAGCGTGAGTCGGAGTGAAACACACTCACAGAGAGAAAACGTCTTGTCTTGCATTTCAACATAAAAAACGCTTGTCGTAATGGAAAAGACACTAAAGAGTGGTCTTGTCTTTACCTCATAATTCATCCATCATCAGTTAACAAGCACAAAAAAACCTCCTTCCTGCAGGCGAGCTCAAGCAAGCTCCTTTTATTTTTCAAGAATAGCCCACTGAACACAGGAGAATAACGAGGAAGGAAGTTGAGTAGTTGTCTTCGATCGTGACGATGATAGTGGAGAAGATACCTCACACAAACATACACACATTCAACAACAACAACAATAATAGCACAACAACTTTAGAGAAAGGATACGTTGTTTTTATATATCCATTCGAGAAGAAAGAAGAGTGTTATTTACTTTTCAAACAAAACATTCTTTCAGCCTCTCCACCAACCGCAGAATAGAGAAGAAGAAAAATCTCTGAAAAAAAAGTTTAACAGGTGAAGAAACTATCGCCTTTAAAACACACACGACAAGCATTTATTTATCTTGTGTGCTTAATTCTTAAAGAAACATTGAAAGGGAAGAACTCACTCAACAAACTTTTTTTTGCCATGTTTTTCTTTCGGAAAGGGAGATACTTTATTTAGTCAATATTTCGTCGGTTTTATTGTATATATCCTATGTGTACATAAAGTGCCGTTCGCAGGTGAATCTTAATAAGCACTAAAATGGTGAAAAGTGTGAAACTAAATTCTGTGCAAAAAAATTTTTCTCGGAAAGAAAATAGTTGCAGCAGACTTATTTTATAGAACGCAAAGATTTTTTTTAGAAAAGGAGTCTTCCGGGTATGCGAATTGCATTACCTATCGCTGGGAATAAAAAAAAGTTTCGATATGTTTTGAGGATAAAAGACAAAACCATGATGATACTCTTTCTCTAAAAGAGTGTAGTAAGGCTTTACGAGAAAACAGTAAAGTTTACACACACCATCAATATAAACTTGTATTTATTGAGCCATCACTGATACACTTTTTTTTCCTCTGGAAAACAAAATCTAGATAAATATCCCCTACATCACACTTTTACTAACATAGTTTACACTTAAGTATTAAGGAGGAATGAACACTCTACTAAAAACACACACCACCACGAAACAAAAAACTTTTTTTTCCTTTTGGCTCTTCACACTAGTGTTTCCTTTTTTGGGAGGAAGTAGAGTGTTGCGAGATGGAAACGGATTTATAAAAAAAAACTTTCCTTCCTTAAGAAAAACGAGTTCTGGAGAAAATATATTCTCGTTTGGTTCCATTACACCCGATTCTCCGGTTATCCTACAAGTATTCCCTCTTCCACTTTTTTTCAGAGTATTTTTCTTTTTACCTTGACTTGCTAAAGAGGAATGTTTCTCCTTAGTTTCTTTTTTTTGTGGAAGAACAGTGACAGTCGCGGGGACTCCTCTGGTTACACAATTTTGTTTTTTTCTGGGAGGATGCCACTGTTGTGTAAGACTTGCATTCAAGAGGAAAAGTTGCGAACAGGGAAAATAGGATTTACAATTCTGCTGCGGTGATTCTTCCAAGAAAAAACTTGGGAGACGATGGTTGAAAAAAATATAGGTGTATACATAGCTATGAATGTAATAAATATGTTTGTACATTGTGTATGGTTTTTTGCTTGTTTGTAATATAGAATGTGGCACTCTATTTTTCTCCGCTCATTCACAACGCAACAACATATCTTATCTTTTCAATTATCTTTTCATTTTAACTGAAAAAGAGAGGAAGGAAGGAAGGAACAAAATATAGTGTGATATCTATACCCGGCACCAATTCTTTCAAGAAAGACTCAGAATACTTTTCATGGAGTCTCGGAAAATTCCTTTTTTCGGGGGAAAGTGAAAAAAAGTGCATGGGAAACTAGTGGGCGTCTAAGTAGAAGAGAGAGAGAGAATTGTCCCACAACTTAGTTTTTTCCCAAGATCCGATTTATCCTTTCCAAAGATCCGATTGTGGTTTGTGTTGGAGAAAGGAAAAAGCTGCATGACTTGGGAGCTTGATATATTCCGGATACTCTTCCAAATCCAAAAAAAAGACAAAAAGTGGAGTGAATGCACACACATATATCCCAAAATTCATGGGGCTGTGGTGGGACAGGAAAAAATGACAAAAAATGTCTCGTGAATGAGAAGAGAGAAAAAAGAGACAATTTTTCCTCATATGTGAAGAGATGGAATGTCGAACTAGTAGAGTCGCTTATGTGTGAGTACAGAGCTCCGAAGATAATATTGAATGAAGGCAAGAGATGAGAGAGTGAAGTGGGTATAGCATAAACGAGAGAAAAGTAAGCAGTTCTTT
>JAHZNF010001598.1:0-10522 GCA_027744215.1 Troglopedetes dispersus
AAACTCAACCAACCTTATTGTCTGTGCAGAAGGTAAACTTTTTCAAGTTGGCCATCGACTTCTTTAGGGACTCTTCGTTTGGAGGGAAGAAGACATTGTTTGATCCTCCACTCAATCCTCCAGTCAAATTCCCAGCGGAATTGGGGCTTGGGCTTGGTGAAGGACTTGGCGTGGGCGTACCTCCTTTGCTGGCGGTGCCAGTCCCACTACTACTCGTTGAAGGTGTCGGCTCCTTTTGAAACTCGAGAGTGAGAGCAATTAGATTTGGACAGTTTGTAGAGAGCATCTCTCGAAACTCTCTGAGAGCCCGTTCCGTGTTGAGGAAATTGAATTGGCAATATCTCAACTGGAGAATTTGGTCTCCAAAAGTGGAAAAGAATTTGTCTTCCCAGTTAGCCTTTTTTGGTAGTTTGACCTTTTATGTGGTGTATACAAAATATGTTCGCAATTTTAATATTGGAAACCCTTTTGTGATAAGGGTAATGTTAGATAAAAATGCTAAAAGTGAAACCTTGGAATGCACATAGTCAAGAATGGCTGACTTGTAAGGGGTGCAGCTAGGATCTTCAGGGTAGCAACCATGAAAGATGAACGAGTGGAATGGATGGATATGAGACAGGCCGGGGAGACGACTGGAGGTGCATGACTTGGTGAAGACACGGAGAAACTTTTTACACTCTGCCTTGTCGTGAAGCAGGATGCCCCAGATTTTCTCGGAGAGGAGTCGAGTGGCAGGCCCATGCCACAATTTCAAGGTCATTCGACATGCCTTCAGGTCTTCCACACTCAGACAACTCAAGATTCGCTCAATAATCTGAACAAAAGAAAACCAAAATAAAACAATAGACAGACATGCCAAAAATTGAAGCAACAAAAACCGACATAATAATATGCTTCTTCTCGAATTCCTCAAGAATTCTGAGAAATCGTGGGAAAAACTACCGAAATGAAAAACATGAAAGATACTCTTATTAAGTCTGGTATCAGAAACAACAAATATTTCATAAAGTTGTAATGAAGAGTACGAAAATAGAAATCACTTTATTTCCCAATTCCAATTTAAGTAGTTGGCTCACATTCCCACAAAAAAATAAAGAAAAGAATTGCGGCTCCCATCATAATTTTTATTGGAATTTCTTGTATAAGATATGAAGTATGCAAAGCTGTAGAAAATTAGGTCCCTTTTTTTATTTCATTTGTATTCCAATTTTTATTTTCTTACCAAAGGATCCCTGAGCGGATGTCGGATCATAGTTGGTTGTCTCGCCTCCATTTTTATATTTTTCTCACATCCACGCACACGCAGCGGTATTACTTTCTAATTTCTTATAGTCTTCCTCATCTCTCGAGAGAGATTGCTTTTTATTCTTTACTTTTTTTTATTTATTTCATTTCACGTTTTTCACTTTCACTTCCAATTCCTCTCGCTTGGGTGACTCCGCTTAGAGTAAAGACGACGTTTTTTTCTTGGCAAAATAAATAATACACAGACATCTCCACATACACAACTTTTTATTTCTTATGCATTTGATTAAAGGCAACTTTTCCCTCTCTTCTTCAAAGGCTCTTTCAAGAAAAAAAAAAGGAAAATGTTCACATAGAATATTCTTTCCAGGAGACGAGCTCGTACCGACCCAGGTTCTGACTTGAACAGACTAAAAAGAAAGCTACCTTCAGAAGCTACCTTATACCATCTTTTTTTTCTTGGAATAAAGCCACTATACCTACATAAAGGCTGTTTTTCTTGTGCGAATCGTATACGCAATATAAACATACACACTACTGGAAGTAAAAAAATATAATACATATATATCCAAACGAAGTTACAATGTAATAGAATATCCCCACGGGCTCTCACTTAGCTTTTCTCCTTATCTGTTTTTTTTTCGTACTTGTCTGGTGAAGCGAAGGTCGAGATATTATTGAGCAACACTTGCTTTACTGCTGTTGGGTCGTGCTCTTCTACCCAAAACATTCCACAATATAAACTGCGTGAATTCCTATTCTAGTCAACAGGTAGGCAATAATAAATAATAATCTTTGGGTGTGTGTGCTTTTTGCTCCTGAACTTATAGTATGCATGTTTGCGGGTACTCTGAACTTTATCTTGAGAAGTTATGTATGAGAAAGTGATGGCATTTGGCATTTCTTTTCTCTTACTTTTGCTTTATTGTCGACATTTTTTTCTGAAAGAAGAGAATCGAAAAAGTAGAGGAAAGTGTCGTCTTGATTCAATAATAAAATCTATTATGGTGTTGTTTTCTTCTAGGTTCTTATTATTACTTTTGGTTCATGTTCTCATCATCTCGTATCAAGGCACGCAAGCACGCGCACAATTTCCCATTCCAAGAGTTTTTATTGCTTTCTCGGAGCAATATCTCTTGCTGTTAAAGACACACAAGTGGACATGAGAAATGGAAGGGGAGACCAAGAAAGCTGTGATGAAATAAGGAAGGTGATGGAATGGATGGGAAGGATACGTGTTGTTGAGAAAATAAATTGCCCACCTGCAATAAAGAACGTGTCACACGAGATGCAGCAAATAAAAAAAATGGATGAGGAGAGTAGCCACCTCGAAGGAAAAGGAGAGCTGAATAAATAGTAATTAAGGATACATTGTTTCCAAGATTCTCAAATGTGTTGTGTGGTGATGATGGGTGGGTCAAATTCAAACAGTCCTTTACCAAGGTATTGGTAAAGTATTGTGCGAGTGAGCCAAATTCTTGTGGCCATTATTTAGTGGGTTCAAAGCAACTGCCAATAATGCCATAATAAATAGGAGGGTAATAATGATAAGTAATGTGAGCAAGCAGACAATGGCAAAAATCTCTGATGATGAATGATGGGAAATAAGTGTCAAAAGAAGCTACCCGAAAACTATCACCTTGTCTAGGCACCACTGCATCTTGCTGTATCAGCAATGATGAATGAGCAAAAAAAAGGAAGTGAACAAGAAGTGATCTCGTTCAATTGGGCTTGTCGGGATGACAGACATGATAAATTATTGTCTACGCTTGCCAAGGCAGGCACAGTAAGTTGAAAGGTTAACCCGAACTAATTATTTAAGGTATTTTCCTTTCCCCTCAACCGAAAATTTACGAATTCATACATAAATTGGTTATTTTAACAGCACACTAGTTGTTTAGGAAAAGGAGCACATTCTAGTGAATGATGATAAATTGACACAAATGTCACAATTTTACTCACGTGCTTGGTGGAGACAGTTCCCAATCGAACTTTCTCGTGTGGCTATGCATAGCTACCAACTTTGTACTTAAACTTTTAAACTAATAAACGTTTTTGTTGGCTGAGTCAACTTATAAATATTCATTATATCTCATGATGCTGGTGACCATACATAAAATAGTGGAAGATGACTAAAAATGGGAATTTGTTCAACCATGAAAATTCAAATGAACAGAACTAATTCAATTTTAAAAAAATCTATCTATCAAAAGTTTCAACGGGGCCAATTAGGCCAATTCCATAAAGAAGCAAAAAGTAGTGGTATTTACTTTTTTTAAGATACAAAAAGTTGTGTTTTTTGGTCAAATACGAAAATCATTAATTTGCTTCCACGTATGTGATAAAACTACGAAAAGTTACATTCGAAAGTTGAAGTACCTATTCATGGATTAGTAGCCAGTTCCACGCAATTCCCCATCAAGTATTCTCTCAGAGTATTTACTTGAATTGTATTATGTTGCAGGATTATTTACAATTGAGCGATTCCCAGAGAAAATTGATGAGACGAAGGAAGTCTTTTATTCCCAGTTCAAAAAAAATGCTGTGAAACCATTCAGAGACACATTTCCTCCAGAGGTCTCTCTACTCTCTACATAATAGCGCAACAAAATTTATCTCATGTTCTCACCCAATAACGTACAATGCTCGTCAAGATACATACACATCCCCGGAGAATTTTCTAATGACTTCGCCTGCACCAGTTTAATGAGGAGAGTAACCTTTTCAGAGTATTTATTTAATTTTTGGAATAATGGCACACACAGACACTCTGCTCTTATCATTATTGTGTCTTTACAGCCAACCTGCATTTATTCCAGCTGCTCTGCACACTGCAAACAATTGTGTTCCACTTTACTTTCCACTTTTGTTCACTTCATCACCATCATCAGATCATTTTGTCCCAAGTCGGGCCAGGAGGAAAAGGACGAGCTATGCAATATTTATTCTGTTCAGAAAATGGTGGCCATTTTACTGACTCTTCACGTCTCAAAAAGAGCCCACATGCTTCACAGAAGCTAGTAGATTTTATTATCTCTCTGGTCACTGGTGGACCATGGCAAATTCGCCTTTTCTGCAGGAATGGAACACTAGCTAAATTCTCTTGAAACATAATAGGATTCCAATTATGGCAATTCCTAGTCTTACAATTCCCTCCTCAAATTTAACATTGACTTGTACTTACTTTCTTTGAGATCTCATTGTTCTCCTATCTGCTTCCTCCTTCTTTTCGTCATTTCTTTGAGTGGAAAATGAATTTCACACAGGATGAGTATGACAAGAACAAGAACTCAGCTCGACACACTCGTAAAAGCACACTTACATAATAACTTTAAAAGGAAAATTACCTCACACACAGCTGAACCATTTTAGTTAGCAACATTACTTTGCTTTTTTACTTAAAAAGGATAATATCGGTAAGAGTGGCTAAAAGGGCGAAAATAACAATTAAATTTGCTATTCTGAAAGAAAGCCCCATTACATCTCCCTTCTCATCTACGTGTGTCCAAACATGTGTGCAAATCGAATTAGGGTAGCGAGTGCACTTCTAAATTTCATTCCAGCTCGAAAAACACTTTATTTAAAATAAAGAAGGCTTCAGTCCTAAATAATATTCCTTACCACGAAATGACTTTGTCGAACGAAAAGGACCAAGTCGCATTCCTTCCCTGAGTATCACGATAATGAATGAAAATTAGCCTTTTGTTTTCACATTCCTCAGCTCCGTCTTCCAGGAAAAGGAATTATGAAAGCAAGAGAGAGCGCTCTCCACTTTTACCCGCGAAATTACATACGTGGGTATTTTATTTCTGCCATCTTCAAGGCCGAAACCAGAGACTCAAGAACAAATACCTTTTTTTGTGTGAATGAAGACAAAAAACCTCAAGAATGCTTCCACATAACTAATAACATTTGTGAAGAGAAAGAACCAAATAGATTAGCACAAAAGGAAAATGGGAACCACTGTAACAATAATAACACACCAGATGAATGCCCACCAAGAAAACAAAATTGCTGAAGCCAGAAACCACTTTACTCCGCTTTCCTTTTCTGAATACTTTTTTTTAACAAAGAAAAAAAATTGGGTAAGCTTTCTTTTTCTTCCTTGCTCACTCTAAAGCCAACAAACACACAGATCTTACAAAAAGTACTACAATATAATTCGTTATCTTATCGTGTAGGATTGTGTGTGTGTGACTCTGTGTGTATTATGCCATTTCTACTAGTTCTTTTACTATTTACTATGTTTTTTACTATGTTATTATTTATTTACACAACTATTATTACCACAATTTGCTCACCGAATTGCGCACGTATATTTATATTATGTACTTGAACGAACGCGAGGCGAACGAACAGGAGATTTTCAGGAGCACTGACTCAACTCACGTTCCTCCAAACACTGGAAAGTGTTCCGCGCTCAGTTTCCCCTTTTATACTGGATCACTCTCTGGTGAACGACTCAAAAGACATTACTCAAGTAGATGGATGTTGGAGAAGCCACTGGAAACATGACTGGAACTACAAATGTTCCATAATGTCTATAATGCAAGCAGTGGAAAAATACATTATCATATACCTAGAGACACAATTATTATGCACACAAAAAAGTTATGTTCTACCATACATATACATACATATACTATACACTGGACCACACGGAAACGGAGATTTCATATCTGATTATTATTATCATTCCCATCTTCGCTTTCACTTTCTCCTTGCCAGTCATTCATGCATGCACCCATTAGCAAGGGAGGATGGCACGAAAAAAAATCCTTTAGTATTTTTGATGTGTGCTTCACACACAAAATTTCGTTCACCAGTCATCATTCCCTCTTCCTAAGTCAACTATTCTGACGCTGCGGTTGGTCCTGTAGACAGCTTACATACATACGTTTCGCATCTCCAAACACAATAATCATATAAGAGGACACCACTGGAGCCCATGAGCGAAATTCTTTTTAAACAGAGAAAGAGACGAAAAAATTCTGTGCAAAGCATGAACCAAGACCTCTCTTATAATTATAACGCACAATAAAGCCCTCAAAAACATTTTCCAAATTTTTTTTTCTGTAAAAAAAGTGAAAGGAGAGGAAAGGTTGTCCCTTTGGTTCATCAACCAGAAAACACTTTTCCTCCGCATATTTCCCAATATTCTCCGAAACATACTTATCAAATAAAGAGAAAAATATGTTTTCTAAGAAAAAAATGGAAGCTATTTTCCTTTGCTTTTCAAGTTCGCTTCTCTAAAAACCGACCCCTTTTATTTTCCACAAATAAGTCAAGTCAAAGGAACGTTGTCTCTTTATCTTTAAATTATGTTGAGGGGATATGACGATTTCATCGCAAAAAGCCAACAAGAACCAGAGAAGATTTTTCTTTGTAATGCAGAGAGGATTGTAAAGAAAAAAAAGAGAAAACGCAATCTGTAAAATGCAATAATGCAAGAAAAAGTGGAGAAGAGAAGTGGTCGGCGTAGCATGACATGACATTTTCCAAAGTACACACAATGGATCCGATTTTTTTTTCAGACCATCTGGACCGAATCTTGTGAAAGATACTACTGCCCTGAAGGAACAGATCTGTCGACTGGTATCTTCCGTTGGAGGAGATATAAGCAACACCATTGAAAAAATGATTGAGAGATGAGATCCCAATCTCAAAAAAATCTGGCTTGAGGCAAACCATGTCCATATTTACGTCACCTCAATCAACTCCTGGAAGACGTGGCCAAGTAGGACCTTGAATGAGGCTTGTACGTGACTAACTAGGTAAAAAATCCTAACACAGCATTTCTTAGTATCAAGAAGTGAATAACGTGAGTATTTTGTATTGTAGTGGATATCTGTCCATTATTCTGCATATTATACACTTTTTTACCCACTTTTTTGCCAATAACAAAGCCGTAATAATATCATGCTGTTTTGTAGAAAAGATGTTTCACCGAGAGCGTTTCAATTTTTTTTATATTAAAACTGAACCAAAGAGCATCCTTTCTCTCTTTGTGAATTTTTTTCTCCATATTTTGTTCCATAATAATAAGCTGTGAGGATAAAAGAGCGGATGAGGATATGCGGTGAAGAAAGAGGAAAAAAATTTTTGACAGTGCAATGGTGATAATAATACACTTATTCCCATTGTCATGCTAATATGATCTGGCTAGCCAACACGATTTCATTCTCGACAGAACGGAGAAGCTCTAAAAAATATGGATCAGAGGATGAAAATGTGCCATGATTCAGGATACAAGAAAATGAACATTTTTTTCTCTTTTTTTGAAGCAACGGTTCGATTCAAAGACGAAAATGCTTTTATGATTATATTCACATCCTTTGTTCGGTATATTTTATTGTGAATGGAGTTACTTTTTATTTATTTTTTGATAAAAATGTGCACATATACAATATACCTTATTGGTGCTAACCTGCTGGAGCACGGTTGCTTATCATTACTTCTTTCTCCACATTTCTGTTACCAGCCTGCGTCAGCAGGACTTTTTACTTTTTTCCCTTGTCATCGTCACTCCAAACCCAACCGTACCTTCTAGCCTTTATTTACTTCCTTCTCCTTCCGTTTCAACTGTATCTTACTTCCAGTGTAGTACCATGCTCTCCTCTATATTTTTCTGAAGGAAAAAAGTTATTTTAGTTTCTCCATTTTTTTGTTCATCTTTTTCCTCTCAATTTTTTAGGAGAGTGGGTGACTGACTAAATGGATGTCTGAGTGTGAGACTATACTGACTCCTTTTTATTAAAGCTTTGGATTCCCATAGGTAAGAAAATAACAGGGCTTGACTTCAGCTCTAAAAACCAGTGGCTAGTGAGTGTGCCCATGTTATTCTATTTTTTTGTGAAGAATGGGAAATAAAGGGACCTTTTTCCCTGCTTTCCATTTACTTATTTTTTTCCTCTTTAATCCTGATGAAAGAGAGATCACATGGAATAAAAAATGAGAGAGCCTAGCATCACAAGTCCCTTCATCTTCCTATCTGACTTTTAGAAAAACTGACTGATGCATTCAACATTTTCGCTTCACAGTTTCCTTTTCTCCTGAATGGCTTTTACCTTTCCGGTCTTTTTTTTCTGATGAATGTAATAAGAATTACGGGCTGGAGTTGATTCGGTTAAAAGAGGAAAATACGGTTTTCATCTTGTCTATGATGAATAATGCATATATGCACTATGCACCTCCTTCTTTCGCTTTGACGTGGGAGATTTGTAAAAGGGGAACTTGAGACAGTCACTTGTACCAATACTGATAACAGACTGAACTCTGAAGATAAAAAGGGAAGAGTCAAGTGGAAAACGGAGAAGTGCGTATTAGCATTTTTATAGGAAGAGGCAAATACCTGAAATAATATCTGCGTCATAGATTGTACACGAATCAGCGCGTTAACTTTTAATCCCTTAAAAAAACTTTTCGTCACTGGAAAAAAGGTAAATGGAAATTTAATGTATTTGGATGCAGAACAGTACGTATATATTCCATCCTATAATGTATCGGGGGAATTTCCGAAGCAAAAGAAGTTTTCAAAAAAAGTATTCTGGTTTCAACATAAAAATACGATTGACTGCAGTACAACAAATATCATGGAAAAAAGTAGGTTGCAAAGTTTCCAAAAAAAAAAAACAAGTTGCGAAACAAGTTAGGAAAAAGCTATGCAACAATGATAACCGTGAAAATGGTGACACATTATTACACAACCGTTTACACAGGAAACGAAAATGTGAGGAAAGAAGTGACTTTTATGTGAATACACTTTCTTGCAGAAGCTTTAGTACTAAGATTATTATTGGATTTATACGTGTAGGACTTGCAAAATACCATTATTACACTTTTATCACATTTTATTCCTCCTCCTCCTTGTTGTCTAGTCAAGCGTCGTTTGTCAAGTCGTTCATGTGGACGAGGGACTTTGCTGGTTGATATCGTGCATGACGTGATGTGCTTTCGATATTACTATTACATTTTTATTCGATTTTTTGAACAGTGCTTTCCGAACCAGTAAGTAATAGGGTATCAAAATAACGAGGCCAAAGTTTGTTGCGAGCCTCACTTGTCCATGTGCGTGTGCATGTATAAAAGAGTAAATGTATTTATTTATGGGAAAGGTCTGTCTTGTTTTCCCGACCACTCTTTTCTAGGATTTTGGTTCGTTTGTTTGCTCGAGCAACTTTAAGACGTTTTTCCTTGGCAGGACCACATGTTTTCCTTCTTGTGTGTGTGTTTGTAATACTGTCCACATTTTTTGTTATTGAAAATTGGTGTACTTTGTGTGTGTATTTATTATTATTACACACTACAAGCTTGTTTTTTTCTTCTGCTCCCTTTTTCAATTTCCCCGAAAGAAAAAGAAAGTTTTAGTAGGCCTTGTCGGTTTAACTTTTTTTTTGTTGTTTGCTTACTTCCCTCTCTGTCCCCATCGGCTTTATTTCCTGTAAATGTTTGTCCCTATTTTTTCCATGCAATTATCTTATCGGATCTGTTTTCTATCAGGGAAAAGAGACAAGGATGAAAATGACACGGGACAAGTTCTATTACATTCCAGAGTGATAAGTTTACTTGCTCTTTTTTTCTCAAGAAGAAATATTGTCTTGTTATCTCTCGTCAAAAAGTAGCTTAATAAAAGGAACTACCTACCTGGAGAATAATATAGGTAGTCACTTTCCCATTAAATGCATAAAAAGGAACCAAAAGAAAACAAGAGTTTCTCCGGAAAAACAATCTTTTGGAGAAGAGTGAGTGAAGGAATGAATTTTTGAGCACACTTTTCAATAGACTTCACAGTACATCCTTGTTTGTACGTGTTCACATGCTGCCTTTTCCAATTTTGAAGATAAAGCAAATGAGCAAGTAGATTGGAGGGAAAAAAAACTTTGAAAGGGAGGAGGAAGCAGGTTGATAACGAACGGAAAGTTTTTTTTATCGTTTTGTAAGTAGTCACCAGTTGAAGTTGAAAGTTCCGGATGTCTGAATAGAACATGCGAAAAGTTTAGCATATAGATTTTCCTTTGTACAGCTGAATACACAATTAACTTTACTTTTCGCGTAAAAAAATGAAAACGTAATAAAAGGCAGAAAAGGAAAGGGACTTTCTCCCTTTTCAGCCTTTTTAATTTCTTTTTTTAGACCTAAGACACACTTTTATTCATAGACATTAAATATATTAATTCGCAGTGAACGAAAATGTGTCTGGTCAGAATGCTCTTCCATTTTACTTCCACACTCTTCCACAATACTTCCACCCTCTTCCACATTACTTCCACACTCTTCC
>JAHZNF010001600.1:0-12931 GCA_027744215.1 Troglopedetes dispersus
AACGTGGGGAAACACAATGCTCCTAAAATTACCTGTATTTATTGTGAAACCAACTTCAAAGACTACGGTGCACTCGCGTCTCACATTATGAAGGGACATAAGGGAAGTGCTGTGACTTGTAGGTTTTGTGACAAAACATTCGCCAACAAACGTGCCTGGCGCAGACATCAGCAAAATCATTCAACTGTGTCATCTGAGGATAAATTTGTTTGTGAAGGTGCTGTAATCATCTCAAATGTGATTATTATAGTAGTAATCAATATTGTCACACTGTTCACTGTTAATAACGGCCCGAGCAACCACAATTTATTATTGAGTACATAATATTATTTACTTATTTTAGAGTGCGGAAAGGTGTTTGCAAGAAGAAAGCAGTGGAGTCGGCATCTTAAACTGCACAAGGAAAAAGCATTTGTGTGCAGTAGTTGTCCTGCCGCGTTTACTGTGTGGAAGGTAGTGTGTAATTCTAGTGTAATATTGCTAACTAAATTGAAAACTGTTAATTTATAGTAAGTATCATTGGTATTAAATTACATGCCGATTTGTATTTTTTCAGTATCTCAAAGAGCACCTGAGAATTCACACAGGTTTGGTACTTAATATGTTACTATTTACTATCGCACATTTTTAAAGTTTCAGTCCTCACAAATATTTTGGTTCCAAATAACCACTGCGTTATTTTATTCAAAACTTACACTAATTTTGCACAATCTAATTTTTAAAAAATTAGGTGAGAAGCCATATGTCTGTGATGTGTGTGCGAAAGGTGAGTTTAACTTTAGTTTTAAAGGAGCATTTTTGGAAATCTGAGTAGGAATTTATAATAACTGGTTATGGAATATGAATTCGCCTTTTTTTAGCATTCAGCCAGCAAGGCTCATTGAATCTTCACAAGAAGAATGTACACAGGAACTCAAACTAATCTCAAGGGCTGCAGTATAAATGGATGGAATGTTAAACTTACTGCTACCTGATCATTAAGAGTGTACAAAATGGAAAATCTTGCAAATGTTAAGACGTAAATGTATTTATATTTAATTTTTTTACATGTCGGTCCTGGTGGAATAAAACTTCCCATTGAATAAACCGACAACAAAATATTGATTCGATGCTTGGGGTGTACATGCCAATAAAGCCAGGCCGTTTATTATTGTGGGAAATTATTTCGTAAAACGAAACCGAGCTAATAAAGAAACAATGAAATTCGAGTAAAATTATTTTTTTAAAATTCACTATAGATTCTGGAGTAGTCTTTTAGATAAGTTGGGCATGTGTATTTTTCTTATATGAGAGACCGGCAATTGACAAGGTTCATTCTGAGAGTACTCTGGTGAATCCACATTTTCTCGTGTATCAATGTAAATTATTATGGGATTATAGGAAACGATCCAAATCTTTAACTTCTTTAATCTTCTTCAAGTGTAATGGGAACCTTGCCTCGCACTGCCTCGATGGAGGAAATTTTTTTAATTTGATTATTATTTAGAACATATTTGTCACTCCTTGAAAGTTCTATTATGTTTAAATTATACCTTGACGTTAAATGCTGTAAGAATTTTTTTAATTTGATTATTATTTAGAACATATTTGTCACTCCTTGAAAGTTCTATTATGTTTAAATTATACCTTGACGTTAACAAATGGTGTTAAACTTCTGGAAATGGATGAACTGATGTATGCATTCCAAAAACTGGAATTGTATTAATTGTAATAATGCATTATTACAAAATTATTTTATTATATTTAAATAATGTTTTATTATATCACTACACATTAAATATATTTTGCTGCCATGAATTTATTCAGATAAGAGCGAGATTCAACCTTGTTTAGGAATTTCAAAACTAGATCAAAGAATGTAAAAGCAAGCTCTCCGAGTATTTTTCTATCATCCCAGTAATGCCCTAAAGAAGTCTACAGCAATTCCACCGTCACTCTTGTTGATTCGTTTAAAGTTCTGTTTGGCTGTTGTCACCTTGTGTCCCTTGACCACATTATATTCAGCTTTGAACCCATCACTTGAGAACTCCGCGGTATGGTAGGCCTCAAAATGAGTGTATGTCTCATTCCTCATCGCAGTAGTTGAACTAATCATGTACACCAAAGCTGTTAACTTCCGTCCATCGAAGAGCTTATCTGGAAACTCCTTCCCAAGTTCGAATCTGCTCTCCATCAGTTTGACCGGGATGTAGATGCTAAACACATAGTACTTCCCGTCCCTTTTTATCTCGACCTGGACACTATGTATACTTCTCGCCATTTCACGGTCGCGGTCGCTAAATTCTTTAAAACATTTTCCCATAAAAATTGAGATCACACATTTTTTATTGGCAGGAGTGGGATAGGCACTTACCCATAGCTTTCAGGAAATCATTGAAATCCTCAGCTCTCATGGATGAAGTTAGATCAAACCTTCCGAGTGTGAGGGACTCATCAGCCTCGACCTCTCTGTGCTTGTCTGTCTTTCTGTCCGACTTGTGTTTATGATGATTATCATGTTTAGCACATGACATCAGACAGAAAGTGGTGAGGACCAGGAAGTGAATGATTAGGGAATACCTTCTGTTCCACATATCGCAATAGACCAATTTATAAAAAAAATATTTACTGGCCAATGTTTAGCTGTAGTACAAGGGAGGAATTATTATTGAACAATAAATCACCAAAAATCTCAAAGGAGCTCTGGCATATGCCTTGCAAGATATTTAAGCAATGAATTATTCCATTTATGACGCACTCCTGAAGCATTAAATTGTTATTCAAGATAGTAGGATTGTTATTCATTCATCAACATCAAAGTACTAAATTCAACTTCCCATTCACTCAAAGAGTTATTACACATGCGATTTAATTGTATTTAATCATGTTTTACGAGTTCGTTCTGCACGTGCATAAAACATGGCGGTAAAGTTATAACTCATAAAATTTGGTCTCGTTTTTTTCAATAGAAATGTACAATTTTTTTCAAAAATATTTTTTTCATGTGTATCATTTATTTCTGATTCTTGGAAGTATTCTAAAGATTTCTACAGTCTGATCTCCATACGAGCAGCGTTCTATATATATTAAGCCAAATATATTTTGTGTAATTCAGACAAGTGTGAGTTGATGATGGGGCGGAGAGATGTCGGGTCGTGTGAGGGGTATGGTATGCCTAAAAGCTTAAAGGTCATGGTATCTTCTATCGGCTTGTAAAAATATATGCATTGAGAAATCATAAAAAATTGTGCATGCTCTTCTTCTGCAAGTATCTAAAAGGTCTAATAACGGAGCTGCAACTATTATTTTTTAATTCAGGGTGCACTTGCGGACCTTATGTGGTGTGCAAAGCTTGGAAAAGTTTCCTTTGTTGTCGTCGTTTGCGAGTGACAGGTTTTCTTTTTTTGTATTGAATAGGAATATGTCCATCACAATGGAACTTGTGGTATTATAGAGCTGGAACCAAAGCTACCTCCGGTGAGCAACTTTATTTTGCATTTGAAATATTAAATGATACAAGAAAAGGCGAATCATCATTTCCATTGGTACGAATCCACGAATTATTAAATAGAAAATTGGAATTGATTATACACGAAACTGGTTGCACATAGCTTAACCCCTACTTGTTTCCTTCTCCCTTAGATTTGGCCATCGCCGGCTTCGAAGAAGATTTGCTAGCCTGCTGTCAAAAGTAGATTGTTATTGTTTAATTTTCCCAACACCGAAATATGAATGCGAATATATAAATATTTATTTGAATTACCTGCATCTGGAGAGCAAAGATTGATGCAAGTAGAAGGAATTTTCTTAATAGATTTATAGCCACTTCATTTTCATGTCACCAATGCGCAGCCTGGCACCAAGCCAAGTTTACAAAGTCTTCTGTTTCAAACCGGGTTGACAAACTGTCCAGTAACTTTCTTTTGAAGTTGGATTTGAAGCAGTTTAATATCTATGAATGAAGTGAAGTATCTTTAGGTAAGATATATGGAAGGTTTGCGATTATTCATGATCTTTATATGATAATCATAGCCATAAAATTTATTGTACGCTAATCTGACTTAATAAGTAAACATGAACGAGCAATTAAGTACGCTGACGAAATATATCATTAAGTGAAAGACGTCACAACTGAGTTATTGTCGTTTAGAATTTCACTAAACAAATACGTTGGGTAATAATCACAAAACATTTTAGATTATGTATCTGCATGTATATAATGTAAAAAAATATTAAAAAGCTTATAAATGCAATCGTAGTAGGTAAGCCAGAACCCCTGAGTTTATAATAGAAATGATTCTTTCAAAATCCTGACAGAGTAATAATGAGTAATTTTGCTTTTGGTTTGTGCGTGGCCGCATGTAAAGTTTATAGTAACTGAATGCTAGTGAACCATAGGCTGAAATGGAAAGTATTGCTCAAATTTACATAAATAAGTATCAATAAATAAATTTCAGAATATCGCAATGAATTCCTCAATGGTGCATTCTCGAACTCGCAATTGCCATCTCAAAATTGTTAAATTTGCAATAATGTAAAGCACCTTTTAAGTATGTAACACTGGGAAGTTTGGAAAATGATATTGCTTGAAATGTATTTTTCCATCAGGAACGATCTTTTCTTGTTGAATCTTGAATCAAACTATGCGCTTTGCTGCTTCTTCAATGCATTTTGTTAAACTTTCTGCACAAAAGACGCTACAGCTGAATTATATTCAAGGTGTCATTTTCTGCTCGTATTTACTTTCCATATTTTGAAGACAAAGGATATTTTCAAAGATAAAGTTTGTGTATACGAACTTCCGTCAGTCTTGAGCACTTGTGCACATATCGTCCAGATTGTCACAAGTATCTGATTAAACCGAAGGTCAACCGAATTTCTGGAAACAACATTTTTTCCCAATGTGCTAAATCGGACTTTACTTTTACTTTAGATAATTGAATGGCATTATTTTCTTGACCAGCTACAAGTAAGTTAAATTTTAAATCGGTAATGTAGTTCAATGTTGTAAAAGAAAGGAATTGAAACGGTTCCTTGTTTCCAGTTTTACAAACTTCACCAATTAATGGTTTTTTAAAGTTACTTTCAACACTTGGTTGATTTCCCTCAGACAGTTTCCTCAAGAAAATTTTTATCTGAACTATAATATTCTCGACTCAAACTTTGAAGTTTTATTATTGTCCTTTGCAAGTAATAAAACATTTCTAGGTTCAGTTTCCAAGCTCTTGAGCTGACGGGACGACGCAGTCATAAAACTCGGACTCATCTGGTCATCAACATTTACTGAGAACTCGAACCGCACCATTAACGACCGGGTTAATTCTGACTATAAAACTTTGAGATAAGAATCGTGTTTGGTGCTTGTTTTGAGAAAGTTTCATGCTATTTCCCGTGCTCTATCTTTGTCTTCCAGGTGCTGGAACTGGAAGAGATACATACTGAATCTGGCCTTCTATTCTACACTATACCACCACCTATACTCTTTACTCACTTCTTTAATAAGCTTGCACATCTCAATGGTGGTGTTTGTACCTAGTAAATTCAATTTCAGACAAGAATTTCATTGATAATTCCTTTCGAAAAAGAATGATTTTAGGTATAAAAATTGCTTCCGATTCACATGCACATTCTGAGCATTAGCTTCCATAATATTTCATCCAGATTGTCATTCACTCAAATAACTTTCTCTTGGTCACGGTGTGCAAAACTTCGTTTGATCCATTTACGAGGAGTTCTCGTCGGCATTACCAGATATTATGTTACTTCAGAAATTTGGATACCCTGCTGCGTATCCTTCCTAAACCTGTGCATATTTATAATTCCCTCAAAATCAAGAGAATTATTTAACATTGAAATTTGAAATTTTCATCGACTGTATTCATATTCTTTAGCATATTCATCTACGTCGGGAAGTAATAGAATTTACCGGAACACACTTATTAGTGATCTACCAAAGCTATTTTCCTATATTCACCTTCAGACATTAAGTCCATAACCAAACGAAACTAATTCCCTTTATTATATGAAGTGAAATGTGCACAATTAATCCTTTAGTTAGTTTCATGACATGGGATTGCTTGTATAAATTTTTTGGTGCACCTACAAATGTTCTTTCTGATAATCTGATTGCATTTTAGTCTCTCAGGATCACTTTGAGGATTGCAAGTCAACAAAATAGAATCATTATTTTACCTTGATGATTTCAAGGGAAACGGCATGCCAATTTCACGTAATTGGTAGTATGCTTAAGTGGCTACATTTGTTCAAAATTGCATTCAGATTACAAGCGGCACCTAAGGACAGTAAGAGAGAAAGTCATTTTGACAGGAACAATAAGTGCGTTCATTAATTCTCCAAAATGTCATCAGTTTCTTTCGCATTAAGAAAACTATATGCTCATACCTATTAAATTAGAGAGTGATTCAAGTTAGATAGAAAATGTTTATGTTTGGATTGGTCCACTTCCCTTCATTTTGGCTGTCCACATGTAGCCTATTTGAAGCTCAACTTCTGCGTGCATATTCAAGAGAAACCGGTTCACTGAAATAACGATTGTTTATTGAGAAAATATAAGAGATATTACTTCAGTCTTCTTATTTCAAACTGCGCAGTGCTTTTCCAACGCATTCTAACAATGGACTTAAAAATTTAAGAAGGTCTATTTATAGCTAAACAACCTAGAAACCAAGGGTATTTTAGTTGCTTTTGTTGGTAATAACCAGCAATTTTTTATTGATGCGATTAGAAGATGCTATAATGATAAAATAAAATACCTTGTGTGTTTCTGAAAAATAGGATTTTGTAAAAAGAGCTGCAACACAGCTCGTTTTTAGGATAGGTACATGTTTGGAGTTTGGACTGACATGCAAAGTATCAATGCTTATCGAATTTAGTAGTGTTTTCGGGAAAAGCCTTTTTACTTTCCACTCAACCAATTATTGCTACATGTCATGATGCTCCTTGAAGCTGAAAGCCTCTTTCAATAGTGCTACCCTCGGAAATGGAACAAATGGTTGAGAGAAATGAAAAGAAAAGAGGGTACAGTACGAACTATGGTAAAAAATTGAGATATGATCACCAAAGCGCAAGCGAAAATAGCATGAAATTTCTCATACGTTTAATGGTAGTTTTTGGCAAAATAGGTTTAGTATTCCTGACAAGCTCATTTGCATCAACGTCTACTTTGATTATTTTAAATGGATGCCACAGAGCACAAATGTCTTGCGGCAGCAATCAGGAAGCTACATAAAAACGAGAGTAAAAGCAGGCATGCAACAAGCTGAACAAGTTTTTTTACTTTGCTTATCCTATATTTTGGATATAAATACATTATATCATTTATCGAGCTTTCGAAAGATAAATCTGATTCTTCCCGTGAGTTTACCAAACCGAGCTCTCAACACCTTATATATTTATTTTTCGGGACAACGAATGCTTTTAAAAGATAAAGCTGCTTTTTCCACCGCTGTGACACCTCAAGATTTGTCTCCATATTTCTTCCAGAAGAGACGCATTAAGTCGGGTAACATTCTTTGGCCACGGTGCTCCAGCTTTCACTTAATCCATTTACGATTCCAGCTACATAATATCTAAAATCTATGAAGAAAGAATAATGTGTAATTCCTACAAAATCACATGAACAAAGTTGCTTTTATTGTTAACCGAGAAACATGGCTGAAATTTTCTCTTGACTTCACTTTCATTTCCCAACGCTGGCAGATGTCGACAAGCTGGGAAAGAAGGAGAGTCACTTGGACATGAAATTTTTTGCACTTGTACGCTTCCAGCACAATGGAGTCTTGCAATCAAGTTAATAGTCAGTAATAATAATGAAACGTGTTTAAGTGGTCATCATTGGAAAAGGGAGCATTAACATTTGTTCCGTACTGAGTTTTTCCTGAATCTTTCCGGAACCAATAATAGACTAAGCCAGAAGGGAAAATAGTTTGCTTTCGCTTTCCTATCGTGCTCTTTCGTTCACCATTCGTTTCAGCAGCAACGGAAGTCAACTAGGGCTCACCTCTCCACACTTTCAAGTTTAGTCTGCTGTTGTACGCGAGTCCAACAGGAAAGGTGCATTGTGCCCGTTTCAGTTAAAACTTTTCTATAACTTCCGAAAAAGAACTTCGACTGCATTGGATGGTGGGTTGCAGCTTAGTTTAAAAAGGTTAAGAAACACAAAATTAGCCAATGAAGTGAGTACTTCCGATTGCTCGGATGTTAAGAAACTTTGTACAGAAATTAAGTGTGTATTCCGTAATGCACGTATTACTAATTTAGTGTTCACCTCTGCAATAGCCATGTCTGATTTCCCTGTTTAAATACTTGTTCTCGTAACTGTGTGCATAAATTCTTGGATTCCATTTCCTGTTAGTCCGTGAGCAGTTGGAGTTCGGATCATCATTAAGTGACATATTTACTGCCTTGCTGAATCCAGAAAATCGCGTTTCTCCAGCATTAACGCAGTGAAGTAAGCACACCATGCCTCAACAAATCATTATTTGAGCAGTGACTGGCGATAGAAGATCATAGTGCGATCAAGGGAAATTTGACTTGTCAATTCACCTGAAAATTTTTGATGGCGCCAATTTGTCAGTAATAAGGTAGGTGCTTATACACAATAAGCCTCAATTGAAACGAATTTTATCTCTACATTTTGGTATTGCAATCCTCAGAATTGATTCTGTTTTTTATTCGCCAAAAAGTTATGACACCACAGCATTCGATAATATTCTCTATCTTATCGTTAAACTAATTAAGGTCCTATTTTTCATCTTTCAAAGCGTCTGATCGGTCAAAGGTATGCACTAGTATTCGAATTTAGTTGTAAACAGTAATCCACCAGGTTCCGAATTCAAACTTACGCAAATTGAGTTCATTTTTATAATCATGATGTCATCATAAATGGAAAACATTTTAATTGGAAAAGTTTCACGTGTCTAATACCAAAAGAATCTCTGAAAGTTCGCTCCATGATTCCACACTAAATCTCTTGTTGGAAAATTAAAGTTTTTTAAGAATGGTAATGTTTATTATCATCCTCTTTTGTTCCATTCAACATGACTTAAGCACAAAATGACTATTTCTTCCTTACTATATGTAATCAATAGAAACCTACACTTTGATAAGCTATTGTTTATTTTTTGTTTAAAAAGTTCAATAAAAAGAAGTATTCCTAATGTACAGCAAATTACAACGACAAAATTATATTTCTAGCTTTAATAGAAACTGTAAAGACATTAGAAGCTCGTTGTATTTACGTACCAAAAAAGTAATGAATTGGTTGGATCTATAAAAATGCTGGGAATATTTAAACGAGTAATTTATTTTCCATGAAAGCATAGGTGTATAATGCAAGCTAACATTGTAACATTTTGACCAAAAAATCGATTAAGAATATTAGGATCCTTTGTATGTTTTAGTGTGACGACGTTTGCTTCAACCAAAGCCCTTCTACACTAAACAATTTTCTAAGATCGCCCAAGTGTGAACGTCATAATCATAAACGGAGCATGAAGTAGTTTTTCCCTAATTTAGGAATTTAGATATGGCTTTAGAAATTATTTGCCAATACGTGCACATGAAAGGGACATAATATATTTGAATTACAGCAAACAAGAATACATATAACTATTATCAAAGTTTTGACATTGTGAGTAGTCCACTTATTCTCAACAAAGGTAGTACTGATTGTGTTGGTGCTCCGTAAGTAAAAGAGAATTCAATTAAAATGCCGAGCTGTACATTTCCAATATGATTTGTGAATGTGCAATCGTGTTCCTTATAGAAGTCACTTGTTGAGGTCTTCTTTCACCTTATCAAAGTCTTGTAAAATGTAAAAACGTCTCAGCACTCTTCACGGCAGTGACTTGAACATTGTTACGAGTTTTTTTGCACGTTGCGTTGTCCTGCTTTCAAGTGAGGTATTGGTTGACATGCAATTACAAAGGCTGAATTTCACCAATTGTCACTATGTCCTTTCTTCACCTTGTTGACAATGTCATTTATAAATTTCTTGTGCTGAACGGAACAAATTTTGAGCCACGGGACCCCTGTAATGTTGAGCAAAAAATTGCGAGGTTGCGTTCTCAACCTTCGTGTCAAGTCAATGGTACGTGTCCAATTACATCCTCCCAGATGCTGTTATACGTATAAGCAGCAGTCTGATTTCACTCTTTCTCTTGAATTTGTAGTTTGATTCAGCACTTGTTAACATTACTTGGATGACGGTCGATGAGAAACTCGCCTTTGAATTAAACGGGAACATCATTTTCAACTTTATAATTTTAAGTTTTGATTTACTTCCTAATATTAAGCCTGCCTGGTAGTCTACAAATCTTCCTAAATTTAGTTTAACATTTGTGATTCGTATCTACTCCCTTCTGCGAGAGGTATTCTTGTTCTCGGATCCTGTGTAAGACGTACAGCACATGAGAATCAAATCAATATTATATTACTCTCCAGTCGAACTTTTCGATAAGAGAGAAAAGTTTATTGCACATGACAGACATTTCTCACTAGCAAGGCTGACTCAGAATGTGACTGGAGCAATTTGAGATTTTAAAGAAGGTTTTGCACCTTCAGCAAATAGGCTCGCTTTGGAGAGATACGACTGTCCACAGTTCTGATTGCAATTTATCATTTTAAAGCATTTATGTCTTGTAAGCCCCTCCTGTAATCGTAATAAGATCTTTCCCTTTGAAAATTAATACTTTCCTTTGAAGAAGGCAACTAAGAGAAGAATAGTCACTGAGTCGGAATCGATGAATTTTTGAAAGCTCAGTACAAATGTTCTTCAATTAACCATCCTCCTCCTTTATAAAAACCAGAAAAATGCAAAGGGATTCTGAAGTGAAAGTCAAGCAAAATTTATTAAACTCCAGTTATTAAATGACAGTACGATTTCAAATAAAACTTGCTTTAAGTTTTTTGTCAATACATTACTTTTGTGTTTAATTTTACAGTCAAGCTTTTCCATTGCATAGCCTCTTTCCTCTGTATCTTTCATTAGCGCTTAAAGTTAAAAAATACAAAAAGGAAACTTATGCGAATGCACAAAATCATAAAAATAAGTAATCGAGGCAGTGAAAAACGTAAAGAGATTCTGCCACAGGACGAAATGACATTGTTAACTAGCCAATCCATTGGATGTAGCCACTTCATCAGAGATCAGGTTGGGGTAAATGATATCTTGACTGGACAACGATGTGTTGCCACATTTCAGACACACTTTCCTCGTGCATTTATCACGTTGCCGTGAATCAATTTTGTTCTTTGTATTTAGCAAAAAAACGGCAAACATTATCCCTGCTAATTTTGCTTTAATTTCCGTATTGTTTGGTGGATCAAAGAGAATACAGAAGCGGTATCATTGTGGGAAACATATTTATTTCGGAGACAAAATTGATATTCATGTTTTTATTTAACTACATAAGTCAAAACTGTGAGAACACAGGGCATTCAATTGTAATGCCAGGATAAGTATAATTACGTGAGCCTAAAATTATTCAGAGTATATTGGAACGGAGAAACAGGAATAATATTATGCCATTCATGTACGTAAGGCAAGGGGCAATCTGACTTTCATCTTTACCTTTGTAAACTCATGTTTGACTTTTGTCCAGAATGTGTGAGAGAGAACATGAGTACGGAAGTAATAGGCCGCATCTAGATTTCTTCAAACCATTTTCCAATATCACCAAAACACAAATTTGGCACTTTTTTCAAAGTATGAGTTATTCACAACAACATGTAAGACATTGGCGATTGAATTGGTGAACAATCTTGCATCCTTGAGTTACAACATCACATTAAACCTATCGCAAAATCTCCTCGGTACTGTTTAAGAATGTATGACTGTTGTTGAAGTTAAATCATGTTGGGAGAAAAAAGGAGACCAAAAAACTAGTTCCTATACACAATGTTATGTAAGCCGTAATACATTACGAGGAACTTAAAAACGGGACATCACAACAAGCAAAGCGATAAGCAAAAATCTAAAATGGTCGAGAGAAAATTCAAATTATTATTGAAAAAAAAAATTAAAAGCGTAAGGGGAAATTTTCCTTTTTTCTCCCATCCGGGACGTACTTTACAGTACACTTTCCACTATTTTTGCATTAGCCGGGCACAGTTACGGATTACCTCATTAAAGTGGGCATAATCCTTCGCTGATTTACCTTTATTGACACAAGCGATGCATTTTTAATTGCATGTCAGCATGCAACCTCGAACCACAGCACGTAATGCGTTACTTGGTATATAATTTGCTGATGTATATTTATAACCAACTTTGGAAGTACAAGGGTTGCACATTTGTCCTTTCACGATTGTAAATGATAGCGCAGTGTTGCCATAAATATTTGATAACCCCATGAAATAATCATGGCGCTCTTTATCTACTCTCTGCAAGGTAAAGTAGCACATAATGAGATTTCAATATTGCGAGTGGCCAATTTACCCTTCAACTAAAATGAGCGTGGAGCTCTATGTAGGCAGATAAAAAAGGAACTGAACTGAGTGTTACACGCGTTGTTAATTCTTGAAAGCATCGTTTTAATTCATCCATCAATGCTCTTCCCGATACATTTCAAGGTACGTTGGTTTCCCGTCTCAGTTTCGTCATGTGTTCGGTTTTTACCTAAGGGTTTGTTCTAGACTCGGATTTTTTAAGTTCTTTTAGCTGATAACATAGCTTTAAAGATTGTACGTACTTGTTCGGGCATTGGTTCGGCATTTCCTGCGCATTTCACAACACCAGCCTCGTACTTGGTTAATTGTGACTATAAAATTGTGCATAATTATTATTCTCTTCCAAACAGATAAGTTTTTAATTACATGCTGTTGTATGAGTCATTTTTAAAGCTAGTTTAGGGTTTATTCAAAAATTTAAAGTATAATTGAAGCACGAGCTTTCGCAAAGTCTCCCTTTTGCATTTTCAAGTGCATAAAA
>JAHZNF010001601.1:0-14560 GCA_027744215.1 Troglopedetes dispersus
AAAATATGATTGTATTTGAAGGGTTCACTGCCACGTCATCAATGATGATCATTACTAATCCAAAGAACCACATCTGCGAAATTCTAGTTTCTATTTATATAAGTATTTTTTAGAAAAAAATAATACTTATTAGCAAATTGTCATTTTAATATTTTTTGCGTTAATAAATCTTGAAATATCATCTGGTAGCCATGGTTACTGATGTGTAGATAGTGGAGTGGAGTAACTCTACTAGCAATAGTTCTGTAAAACATTGGTTCTGTTAATATCGTCAAATTAACCAGCGAGTTTGATGATTGTTTCAAGGTTATTTTTGTTGTATCTCTACATGTTTAAGTCATGTACAAAGGTAATAAAAAAATTAAAGCTTGGTAAACGGAACTTATGATTTGTGAGTCAACTCTATGCTAATTAGCCAGTATTTTCACGTTCTCCAAATTATTATTGGTATCCCTCCAGTCAGATCATATTTGTTTATCGATCATGTTGTGTGTTCTATGTCACTGAGGAAATTATAGCATTTTGGTGCAAACACGTACAATTTACTAACCCAAATTAACCTCCATAATATTTGAAGTTTAGCAGATTTTCTAATGGCATTAGAGATCCTGACTTACTTAGTCTGGTATAGACCTCCTTCCATGCACGAAGAAGAAAGAAGAAATTAATTAGGCTTTCCCTTCGAGTCGCATTTTGCCCATTATGACATTAGGATATCGACGCTTTAAAAAACGTGAAGACGGCATTTCACCATTTGGCTTGTTCGCTGAAGCAGTAAAATGGGATTAATGGAGTTTGACGTTTCGCTGGAGACATCTTGTCCAATAAGTGGAGCTATTTAGTAAGGAAAGGATGTGATCCTTTTTTTTCTGAGTTCTTCAACTCTTACATATTCTTGGAGACCGGAATCAAATTTTGCCTTCGTGTTGCGAAAGACGTATAAACACTAATGAGTTTCATATATGTGCCCTGGATGAGTTCCTTTGTGAATTTTGTCGTACGACATTGTGAATATAATTACATTTCAGTTACATCATGTGCGCGAATCTGAAGGTGTCTCCACTTTTCTAAACACATTTTCCCAGCTCACAACTGCTATAATACATAATATTATTGTCTGGAGTAGTGTCAGGAAAAAAAAAAGAGTTTCCAAGTCAGAAAACCGGTTCATTTTACTGCGAGCTTTTGTGAGCTCCGTGTAGGCAAGGTGTATTGAAGTGGGAATTGCTCGGGTTACATCGGCTCGAATGACTGTCTCAAAAAATAGGGAAATGGACAACAGCAGTCACTCAACAGTGTGCTGTAGCGGTGGCTACAGCACACACGACTGAGGCTATCTTGTTTGGAGCGATGATAGCTGGCATGAAGATTATTACGAGTTTGATGAGGACATTTCGGTATATCCCTGTCACTTTATTCCCTTGAGCTTTAAAATTTTACCCGGGTATTAGTACAAATATACATATGGATGTGTTGGAGACACGTTTTGTAAATTGGTGGAATGAGCACAGCGTTTCATCATCGTTTTAATTAAACTGAGTAACTCTCCCTGGGCAGAGGAATTGGAGGAGCTGAATGGCACGCAACGAGCAAGTCCTCTGGCTGGATGTCTCAGCACAGTAAAAACGTTTATTGTGCCCATTGTGGACTCACTTTACACAAATTATGCAATTGAAGATGGAACCATTAGCGTCCCCAAAACTGATAAGCTTCTACTCCAAGAGTTCCGTTGATTGAGACGTGGGTCGGTTGAAGGGAAAATGAGAAATTTCGTAACGTGTTTCTTAACAAGTACGTTGACATAGTACAGAGTAGAGAAACGATTGTCACATTTTTTGGATCCAAGAGGAAGCTATTTTAACTACTTTCCCCACTTTAACTACTTTTCAAATTATTTTGAAACTTTTTTTATGCAAAAAAGAAACGGATCCTGTTTTGTAATAAATCTTTTAGTACGTGACACATTGAAGCGAGTGAAGTTTGCATAAGGAGGCGCCATCATCACTTTCCCCGCGTTACGGCTCACCCTCCGCAACATAAAGCATATTATTATTCTATACCTTTTCCATCACCATTTTATACTCCTTTCCCTTGAACAAAGGGAAAGCAGCAGCACATATGAGCAACTCCCTTTGAAGTCATCTAGAGTATTAATGCAAACTCTTTTTTTTGCTGGAAGCTCCCAAAAAAAGTTGTGTGTGTGTGGTGCTAGTGGAGGAAACAGAAAAAAAAATATTATGACTTGATGATGAGACAGACTGGTTTTTTTTCGGGGTGGGGTGCAAGATACACAGAAACTCCCAGATATCACATCAATATACACACACACATATACACACACATCAAAACACGAGTGGCTGAGGGAAAAGGCGAAGGAAAGCTAGTAATACCTAGTAGTATGTATTTATATCTATGATGGGGAAAGGGACGCAATATTATGGAGAATGGAAGCTCCATCATCATGAATGAGTAAAAAAAGAGTAGATTTTCCCCTCTGACGTCAATCTCCGTTGAGTTGCTTGCTTTCTCCAAGAAGAAAACGTATTAAGCACTAATTTCCCGTCTTCCTTTCATTTCCATGGTGGTTCCTAATACACGTTCCACCAAATTTTGTTCGAAGCGTTGGTGGCGACTAACCCCAGCGTGCGTTATCAGCACGCATGAAACACAAAAACATCATTTATTATTTCCATATAAGATTAGTGTCCCCTTCCACGACGGCCACACAGTTTTATGCAAAAGGCTTTTTCACATTTAACGCAACATTATATTCCTACAAAATTGCTAAAGGGAAACGTCCATGGCCGAAGAGAAGAAGCTCCCAACATCTGATGAGCATTTTTTTTAGCTGTTCTACTAAAAACATACTCTCTGGAATAAACATGTAGCTCACGTTTTGGAGTTGTAAATGCGTGCGTAATGATGACCCAATCAACATTCCATCTTGTGAATCCATAAACTGCTCCGGCGGCACACGGACAAAGGAACTGTTGCACTGCGGCAAGTAAGTAAGTATGCGAAAGACGATTAACTCTCTGGAAAAAAAAACAGGAATGGAATGAAGTGCTATTATATTGTTTACTATTAGTGTTATGGGAATAATGCAATTGTGTGTGGAGTAGATAAATGATCGTTGACTTTCCTCAGTAACAGTAGAAACTTTATCTGCTCAGTCCACAGTCGTACTACTAGATTGTATGAGTGCTCAATCCACTCAAACTTAATAATGGCGAAAAAAAAGAAGACGAAGTTTTTTCTTCCACTTTCACGCTCAGGTGAATAGGATTATACGCGGAACCCAAACTCAATTACCACATGTGCCTAGCTTGTTAACGACAGGAATCATATTATCGGCTAAATTCAACTTAACGACCAGCCGAAAGGTGGCATTCTCTGTTTTTTACCACGACTAAATACTATAATAGATCTGTGTTGTTTGTCATATGTAGTCACCTATGGAGGGACAGGACAGGATTTTGCATGAGCAAGATTTCGTCTTCTTCTAAGAACGCAATAGGAAGCTACTTTCGTTACGACACATGGCGACCAAAAAAAGAAGCTGAATACCTAAATAGTACCTATTATCAATCAAAGCCAAAGTTCAAGCATTGAGTGAGCGAAAAAGGAAAAGGATTGGGGAATCGTATTTTCCAGGATCGCATGTACTATGTACTTACAAAAAGAAACAAAAAAAAACTTTGTTCTCATAGTATTCACAAGCACGCTACGTGATGCATGCATAAAGTACATTTGAAGAAGCATTTTTTCCCCTGACTTTCCCCTGGACAAGGAGGATATATGTATGTGTAGTTTTGACCCAGTTTGGATCAGCGTTAGAATCACTAATTTTCCATGGGCAAGCAAGCCCCTGGCAAAGCTATAATTGGAAGTATGTAAGTTGTAGTAGTGGAGCCACCATACACGAGCCAAGTACAAGGAGGAACTTTGAATAGTGAAAGTCTTGGTATGTATCTGTCAGTCAGAAAAAAAAGAAGAAATATGATGCCAGGCACAGCAAGGAAAAAAAATGCTGGTAAGGATCGAGCCAACCATACATACAAAATAATATCTCACCTTGCGAATACTAATCCGCGAAAAAAAAACTCCACTATCCCTACAAAATTCAAAGGTCATAGCGTGCACAATGGTTTCTGGACACGAACATAAATAGAACGGAAAACGAAATGAGAGTCCTTTCTTTGATGTGCCAAAACGATGTGAATCTTCTCTCCCTTCTCCACTTTTTTTTTCTATCAACCTGGGCAAAACTGACTTTTCTCCTGGAATATAAAAAAAAACTTTCCCATAATGTCACGCAAAAGTTTGTTTAAAATGCCATGACAGAAAAGTTTTTTTTTCGATCTCTTGTTGTGCATATGTGTTGTTACTTTTGGTAAAAGCAATGGTATAATAATATACTTCGGCTCTTGGTTTAGTCTCATCGCCTTGAATTTTCGGAGTAAATGAGGAAAAACGTCCTTCCCCTCCGTTTCTCCATGCTGGTTCGAGCTCTCCTTGTTTTTCCAACGCAGCTCCATTATCTCCATAAACACACGCTCTTGTTTCAAATCCACTCCAGGTAAAATCGATCTCTTGTTCCTGTTGTCAACGGGATGAAATCCGTCGAGGCATGAATTTTGAATTAGATTAGAGTTTTAATGGGAGCTCATGTGTGTAGAAGTCAAAGCCTGTACTTGAAACTCCTTTCATAAAAATGCACGTACGTATTAAAACCATGTGTAATTTGCACAGGGCATAGATCCCTACTGTCTCAGTTTCCTTTTTTCGTGAATCCACGAGTTGTACTAAATTCTGGGAAAAAAATTTACGTGAAACTTTATATGCCTTCTGGGTTAGATAGTTGGTGTTACAAGGTGAAATACGAAGTGGTGGAGTAAAATAGTTTGAATAACGAGCTGATTTATTTGCAAAACTTGTGCTTTTGTTCCTTTCTTGATTGTGCTTTTCATTTTATTGGATTTGCTCTCGCCAGTGAATCGGTGACAAGTGTCACGGGTTGATAAACATTTCATAGTTCGCTCCGTAACCATAATGTCATGGTACAAAAAATTTAAGCATTGCATACATTTTTCTGATGATTGATTTTGAAAAATAAAACGGGTCAAGTCGAAAAAGAATGATAAACCGCATAGCTCCATGTTGTTCACTACCATTTCCCCCTTTTTTAACCCGATTAACCCTTCACGTATATAAGATTTTTTTTGGAATGACTCTCGGAGTTCAAAGGTGAGTGAAAGCAAAAAGAGATGAAAATGGAGTCAAAAGTGCAAGTTGTTGTAAGAAGTGAGATCCATGCACGGATTCATACAAAGGACGCCACGTCACACAAATCATTAATATATGAGGCTTGTTGAACGAGGCGACGATCGACCATCGAATATGTAGCTTCCCTCATGCAAACGTCACGGTCTCGGTCTCGCTCCCTCTAAAAAAAATAAAATAAAACTGATGGACATATTCACTTCTGGGAAGCCTGCTGGCCCTGTTGGTGAATGTAATATGTTAAGTAGCTTAGCTCATATACTTACAATGTCCGAGGACGTGGGTGAAGGAAGTGAAAGCTAGAATTTCCCTACTTTGGGAACCACTCCACATAAAATAGCTGTGGTGAAAGGTAAGGCAGAGAGAGAGAGAGAGAAGTTAAGTGGGCGCGTGTTGTTGCAACAGCACAGAGAATGGAGAAGCAGCTCGCAAGCAATACAAAGAGAGAGATTGAGCAAGTATGAGCTGTGCCTAAGGTGCTTATGGTTTCCCTTTTCCCAAAATCTTAATCTGGAAGGATTGGAGTGCAACTTGCTTGAGTGATGCCTTCCTTTTTTTGCACAAATATTATCAAGTATTATTTCTAGTGCGAAATTGCAAAAACGGATACAAAATATAATATGACTAGCATAGAAGCTTTTTGCTGGTGCTGCAATTAGCTTAATAAAACCTGGCTTCCCCATTTTTATCGCTATCGTTTTTTAAAAAAAAGCTCCAGGGCCTACCGGTACTTTTAGCACCACCACCAAACTATAGACTTTATCCTCTTTATTATTACTTGATGATAAGCTTAATAAGAAATAAAGGAAAGTGAATCCTGGGTCCTCTCACTCACTCACCTTTATTTATGAAGATGTGAAAAAATGTGCGACAAAAATATATTATGTATCTTTATTGCTCGTAGTAGATATCCTACTACTGCACAAATTCGGACACAAAGACACAAAGAAAACGGTTCACTCAACACAAAGTTCTCGTTTTACCTCATTAAAGATGTGTTTGCAAACGGATTCTATATTTGTCATTATAACTCTCGACTTTACTCCAGTAAAAGCAGTTTAATATGTGCCTAGTATTTCTTTGTCGAAAAGAAAGTAAATGACCAACCAATCAATCCAGTTATTTTTAGAAAATCACGAGAATCGGTAAGTTATCGATGATATGTTGCATTATTTCAATTCGTTAAAATATTGAGTTTGTGTTTGATGGGGAATGAATAAATTATGTGACTAAATGAAAAATGCACATTTTACTTCATAAATTGATGATGTGCTGCCGCTTCCATTTTATGCCTCACGGTGGTGATGGGGCCGCTGATGGCCTCAAGGTAATAGGAATGTGGCAATAACACAATATGCAATTCGTTGGTCATTTACGCGGAACTCCTTGAACGTCACCAAAGGCCACATGAGCTCGGGGATTATACGGATCAAGCCTATATATACTGCGCTTTATGCGTGTCCGCTTGTTTATCTTCCATCGTCTCGTCTAGATTTCAATAACAGTGCTCCCGATTGTATGGAAATACTCTAAGCGTATGGGTTTTTAATATTATTTGAATTGACATAGTTGATGCAACATTTATTTACCTCTTTTTAGTTGGCCTTGTGCCAAAACATAGGCAACAAGTGTGCACTTACTTGCAAGTTTGAATTTGTAGGAATTCTTGAACTGAATTTTTCAGAAAAGTTTCTGTTTATCAGGAATTCTTGAGATTTAGAGGAAACTTTTATTTCTGCGGTAAATTGACATTCTTCCTCCAAAATATTTGAGAATTAGCTGAGTAAGCAACGAATAAACTGTGAGGCAAGGTATGAGATCAAAGAAATGAGGAGTCCCCCTGATATGGTATAGTAGATATACATTCCCAATTTCATTTACTACTTCAAGTTGTACAAAAATTATTCAATCACGCATCCATCAGATTATTAATTTTCTGAAGTAGTTTTGTTGAAATAAACACGGCCGGGTCACATTACCGAATTCATTTCCATTTTTCCAAGTGATCCATCCGGCATAAAAGTGAGTCGTAACTTGATGCAACATTATTTCAAATCAGGAAAGGCCGAGTGGGGAAAAATAAGTGGGTACGTATCCATTTTTACCCGTACCCAGTAAGTTTCTGAGAGGTGGGTAAAAATAGGTAAAAACGGGTAATAATAATAATAATTTATTTAACGTCTAATAGTTTCCAGATTGCTGGTTATTACACTACAGACTTATGATTGGTTGAGTTACAATTTTGTACTATGTGAAAAATCATAAAATAATTAGTTTAAATGTTTATAAATAATAAAATTACATTAAGGGTAGTTATAATTATATATTTTTTCAAATTGATTAGGTAGTATTGTAGTTTAGTTGAGCGTTTCTTATCGCTAGTTCAATACTTTCTAGGAATACATCATTATCATTATCGTAATATATAATATCACTGATTTGGCTTGTGAGTGCTTGTGACATTGAGAGTTGTTTAAAACGATGCTAGCTACTTGCTAGATTTCGCATGTATTCCGGTATTGCATACCAAATATTTTAGCATGTAGTAAATGGGAGACATTGAGTAAAGCATTGAGTATATGGGGCATTGTGAACATAATGTAATGCATGGGGCGACTTGAACATTTGTATAGCGTTATAATAAAACCCGTTTTTAGCCCATTAAAACCCATTTTTACCCATTAAAACCCGTTTTTACCCGTACCCACTTATTTTTTTCCTCAAAAAGTGGGTAAAAGCCATTCCTGTTTCAAATACGTCATTTCAAAATATATTTTTTCGTGGCGAAGCATATATTCGTGAAAACATAACTGGAGATGAGGAACTCTATGGATTTTTGAGGAATCACATGAAGGGCAGGATGACAGACTCGCCTCCTCACCAAATCCATAATATTGTACTCTATCATCATCATCACGTTTGTTACTGTACTAAAACCTCGTGCAAATTTTTCAGCCACTTTTTGCTGCGGTTTCCTGAGACTTGTCACCGCCCTTTTCCAGCAGAAAGTATACGTACGCAAAATACGCTTTTTTTCCTACTTCCTCACTCGCACACACAGAATTCTATCTGCACAACCTTTTCCTCCACATTTCCTCCTGATTTTGTTTCGATATTTTCTTGGAAATGCATTCTCATTCAGTTGCAAATGCGAATTTCAAGCACCCTACATTATCCTATCGTTATTTGTAAATAGGCATGAGCAAATTAGAAAAAATATATAGTGCCAAGTTTGAGCGTAGTAGTAGGTTTTACTTACAGAGAGACATGATTTTCTTGCCACTTAGACTGTTGCTTCATGTTTCACGTAGAAGTTGCTCAAAATAATTGGAGAGGAGTTGTAAAATGCATAAAAAGTAAGCACGTGTATAGTATGTCTCTACATAGCTAAAGCTTCCGGATTGAAAGTGAATCCTGATACCTCATAGGTGCTAAATTTAAAACCATGTAGGGAAATAAATATCATGTAACATGTCTACTGGGATTGATATTTTTTGTGTTTCAGCTTTTGGAAGGAGGAGTATCCTTATATTTTTGTTTTGCTTTGCTTGCCTTTTGATTTCAGTAATGGAGAGGAACCATGCGTAAACATAATTTTATTCCTTTGATCAAATAAAATCAAAAGATTGGAGAAAAGCCTTTTCAACTTTATATATTGCTCTCGAAAATGAAACCAAAAATAACCATTGATCGTTAGGTAGAGATTGGAATATACATATTAAAACATCTGGTTTAGAATATATAGGTCGGCACAATCTGCGTCAACAAGTAATAATTAGCGATATCGGCGGAAGTGCTCCGCTACTGAAGCGCTCTTTGAAAAAAAACGAAAACGGGAAATAAAGTAAAAAAAAAATAATATGAAGCAGCAGCCTCTTTCTTCCTCTCTTTTTTGGTTTCAAGGAAGCCCGGAGAGCAGTAAATCCTGATACATTTTTTGACATTGATGTCATACATAACTCGCTTCCCATGCAAGTTGTGAGAAGGGTGAGCCAAGATGGGAGAAAGCCGGTTGAATGTGGGAACCCGTTTGATCTGCCATAAGTCTGCCACAAGTAAAATGTGGCTTGCCTTTTTTTTATTCTCAGGCACGGCTATCCGTAGTCCTCCACTACATGGAAGTACTCTTGTAGATACACGAGAGAGTTCCAAAAGAAGATGGGAATGGGGAGGAAGGAGAGCGAGTGGTGGAAATAAAAATTACCCCTAACGAGATGACGAGTAAGTAACCTTTTGCATCATGAGATACACTTACACTTGAGAGGCGGAAAAAGTCCAGGCAATATAGAAGAGCCACACAACAACTAGCAAGTAGGAATGCGAGCTCCTAGAAACTAGTGACAAGTCCAGCGAAGCTCAAGAAAACGGCATCCAGCATGTTACTACGAGACAGTATATACTACTATGTAGTAGTAGTTGCCCAGCCAAAGTGAAAACGGCATTTCCACCACCACCTTCTTGTTATAAAACTAATATCGCGAAGAGAGAAAATAGAACGTTCATTTCGGCCAATCGAGACCGGTATCAGCATGTACCACGATAGTGGGAGCTTATATATATTTTTGGAACAGAGAAAAGAAGTTGTGTTGTGTTAAACTTGCCAAACAAGGAAGAAATGAGCCCAGAAGGGAAGCAGAACTAGGGTGCGGCACCAGCGCTTCTCTTTCTCCGTGGTAAATGCGACTTTCTCAGAAGTCGTGTAATTCAACTTTCTCACGGATGGACTCATCACGCTAAACAAAAACGCTAGGCCATTGGACGAGTTTCTTTTTTTTAAATGAAATAACGTTGTTGTAAATACAAGTGTGGATGATTCAGAGCAGTCATGTTCTATTTCTTTTCCTTAAAAAATGTATATGGGCAGGCAATAAAGGAATATACATACTCACCTGAACATGCTCTCTCTCAAATCTGTTGGCAGAATAAAGGAGCATCATCATCATCTTCCGCTCCAACTGCCAAACAGCGCTGCCCATGGTTGTTTGTTTAAAAAAATATAGACCTTATCTTCAAAAATGTGCAATGGGATGGTAGTAAGACGATTATTTTGATGGGCAGAAAGCCACTCTAATCCAGCTCTATCATTTATAGAATCACCCACAGAATTTATGTATAAAAAATTTGTTTACTTCCACCAAAAGAGATGATACCTCTCTGTATATTCCAAGTAGTCAAGTGTGTACATATTATAGACTAACTTTCTATAGAAAGAAACCCTTCTTCTTCTTTAAAAAAATTCATCGTCCTCCCTCCGCATAGTAGTTGCTAGTACTACTGGCATGGTGACTTTTGGGATACTTTTGGATGGAAACTAAATATTTGAATAAGTGAAAGAAAGTGGTAGGATATTGGTTTTACGCCGGGGTGGCGACTGCGTGCTTTTCTCAAGAAAATTTTTGTTCCAAAAAAGACTTATACCTTTCCCATATATGTTACGCAAGCGGAAAAAAAAGTTGCACACAAACTTCCACTTACAGCTCACTAACTCACTCGTCGACAAGAGAAGGAAAAAAATGTTTCATCCAAACCCACATAGCAACAGTCATACCGTTTCTGGTGTATCTCTTTCCAGCTCTGTGTATCCAAAATGGAGTAAAAACAACAAAATGAAATGCACAGTGTCATATATGTAGTCAACCTCCATTCCATTCCTTGTAGTATGCATCACTGGCTGGTTAAAGGGTTCCTCTGATTTGTTTTCTCCGTATCAACCTAACCTTAGCAACTAGCCAGTTGGTTGGAAGTATGAATAGGGAAAACTGCAAAATATAATCTTCTACCATGTCTTTTTGAAAGGAGCAAAAAAGGAACACAGAAGCATTATTGGAATGACAATAACATTTTGTGTACTGGAAACAGCAGTTAATAGAAAAGAATGGGTGAAGCTAAGCACCTTCCATTGTCACAGTTTTAGAAGAGCTGAACTACCGGCTCCGAAAATAAAAAAAAGAATGCTTCATGTAGTGTCCTTTCCTCTACACAAATTAAACAATAAAACAACTACACCGGTTTTTTTTCACTGGGTGTTGTTGCTCAGAGCTTAATGGCATTGGAATGTAATCCACCTCTACCCATCTAAACAACCTTGTGTATATTAGTACTTTTTTTCTCCTGAAATCACATTCCTTTTTTCCCTTTCACGATTATGATTGTACTGAAAACGATGTGTTGTTGTGGGAATAGCAGCATGGCCTTTCTGGAATAACGGATTTTTCACTTTCCTTCAATGTGCTCCTCTTTTAGTAATATCCTCTGCACAAAAATTTGAGGTTTTGGATTGGTTACTTTGGGATACAAAAAATTGTATTAAGCAACCTCATCCTTGTCATTACGAATGGGTATAATCACTTTTGGATTGTGTTGAAAGGTGACAAAAATTACCATATACGGGATTGGTATCGATCTCAATCAAGTGACAAGGAGGATATACTGAACAGAGGAAGTTGATCATACAAGACAAGAGTTCAACTCTCATAAAATGTGATCGAACTCCTCTAGCCTCTGCTGCAGGTCTGCAATAGAAGCAAGTCCACTTTGATCCAATGAGACTGAGAATGATTGGACGGGATGGGAGAAGAGGTATATAAGGATCGCAGAAAATATGTCACATGCCACCTCCACAATACATATTATTACTACCTCAGCTCCAACAAAAACACGCACATAGGAACAAAAAATGAACAAAATGCAATGCATAGTGACAGAAGAAATGTGTGACGGAGATATGCATTCATTATTATTACTATTAGATTATTGAAAGGTTTTTCTGATGACGTCGTCGCGTGGTCTTCTAATAGTGTAATATTACAAGACATTAACTACGTAGTTATTATCAGAATGATCCGACCAAAGTTGTCTGCCTGTTTCTCATAGCCAGATTAGTCGTACCATGTGAAAATGTCATGACACGATAGCTTAGAGTATGGGCTTTCTTGTGGTATCAAACTCATTGTCCTAGCTCATATATATGTTAGAGCTGGAGCGAAAAACATCTCAAGGGTGAAATTTTCAAAAACAGATTTTCGATACCAAATCAAATTATACTTGTCACAAAGGCTATCAACTTCCCTAATTCTGCTTTGTATTTTCTAATGATTTTTTGACAACTTGTGCTTCAAGATGTGGGCTACACGTAACACTGTGAAATGGAGACGAAAATAAAGTGTGGCACTAGCTAGAACCTGGTTTAATCTATCCTGTCAACGTGATTTTGCACAAAAATCGAAGAAAATTTTTGTGTTTATTTTTTGGAGGCAGGATTCCTGTTCTACTTACTGAATTTATTTGTATAGGTGCCACACTTATAGATGCAACTTATGGCAGTATCACGGAAAAATAAAAGCACACCTATTTAGTGGAGCATGATGGCATGTTGTTGAACCATATTTTTCATTGCTGACAATAATATGCATGCTGACACTTCTTGGCCTGTTAGACAGAAAATTAAGTGGATAGGATTCCTTAAACTAACCTACTATAATTAAGACCCTCACCTGCCACACACAAACTATTTTTTGTTTCCAAAATAGAAAACTGTTTGTGTGGAAGAACTTTAAAAAACCGACACAGGGGTAAAAATGCGAAATTTCATAACTTTGACATCGGACTTCCACATTCTTAAATGGAGACAGCGAGAGACCTGTGCACCAGTGGATTAAGTTTTCTAGGGTTAAGGGTAGTTTATGTTGAAAAAGATAATAAATTTCATCGATCCATGTACAAATGGGACTCGAATAAAAATGGTCGGACCATTCTGATAATAACTACGTAGTAACTAGGTCTTGACCATTTTATTAAATAATGGGTTCATGCTAGATAGATAATGACTGGAAGAAGAGTTAACCCAGTTCTGGTTGGTAGAGATTTTCTTTTGAAGCGGAAGAAAGGAAACATTTTTATTTTTCACGTTGTATCTATTTTCTGGACACAGAAGTGTGGTGGCTTGATCCGAGAAGGCTGGATGCATGGTCTTCCTCAGTTCTTCATCCTTATTGGCAGATGATTTCCCTTTCAGAAATATCAGTTGTCAGCCAGCAGTGATTATTAATTAGTTGTCATGAATCCGAAAATCATAGAAATGAGGTGAGAATAATGAAGGATGCATAGGGGAGCTCCTCTCCTCAGCCAGTCCACATGCCATGCCTCACCACACGCCGTCTCTTCAAACTGCGGGAACACTCAGGAAAATGAAATTTTCTCCTGTTTCCCTCCGAAGTACGCAAAGTGTAACACTTTATCAATTGACTTAGGTTAGCACGTAGGATGTCTGCACAACACTCGCTTGCTCGCGGCAGCAGCTCTGGGTGATGGAAGCATGTGATTTGATTCAATTTCTTCGCCCAGACTGCCTCAGCCTTTGACTCCATCTGCATTATTCGCACATTTGTTGGGTGATGCTTTCTTTTCTAGAGCTACCTTCTATCTTTTTGAACAACATGCGAGGACGGAATTCCGAAAAAAATATAAGAAGAAGAAGAAGCACATGTAATAGAATGAAGAACTCGGGAAAAAATAGATTAAATTGGAGGCGACTATGTAAAGTATTCCTTTCTATAAATAGGTTAGTATCATGCAGGTAATTATTCCAGCTCAATCAATCCGGATTTGTCTAGAAGCATCATCATTATCGATGTATTTACGCAAACATAACAAAGTGACTTGATTGTGTAATATTAATACCTAATTCTCAGATCTACATACTGGCATGGTCAAAGCCTGTCAATTTGAATTATATGAATATTGTGCACTAAAAAACGCAATTTCCACACACAAAAATAGTCATTAGATTGGAAGGAAAGGCTCCACGCGATTAATCTGCTTTCATCTATACATCTGCTTTGTTCATTGTGACACATAATGAAAGCTAGGAAGTTTCGAGTCTGAATAGAAAATTTAGGTATACAGAAGAGTAAAAATAAAAATTCGACGGAGACAACAAACTACCTTTTGCCACTTGCCTTCTCTGTAGGAGCACAACATCGGAAGTAAAGCAGTGTGTGATGTACACACAGGCAGTCGAGTGTGGAGGAAAAATTGCACTTTGGTGGCGATAGCCATACACACAACAACAACAGCTAAGTTGATGACATCCGTATCGTGAAGGATGACTCATCATCATAACCATATCGTTGCAAGTTAGAGCATGGATGAAAAACTAAAACACTCATTTGTATGTCGCTAATAGTTTACAATCCTCATTTTTGTGCGCATTTTTGTGAGCGGAGCGGATTTTACCTGTGCACATTTAATTCATCAAGAGACTCGCGATCACAGGGGA
>JAHZNF010001602.1:0-19088 GCA_027744215.1 Troglopedetes dispersus
CCATTCGAAAGCTCGTCAAAAAATAGTGTGACCCAGTCTTCAACTTTACTATCAAAAAGATAACCACGTAGGAGCTACAGCGGTTTGAAGATCTCAAAATAACATGGAATCTTATCAATGATTTCAAAATTTTTATACACACTGTATGTACCTATATTCAATTCAGTTTTATGAAAGATATTAATGTAAATTGTAGCGTCTGGTAAGTAATTGTCAATTGAATGCAAGACTTTCTATAAACAATGTGTACGGATTGTTTTTCCTTTTCGAATTTGTCGTAATACAATTTTTTTTGCTAATATACTTTCACCGGACATTTTCCATTTTAGTGCGCACGGTGGCACGGAAATATTTTAATGTTTTCAGGAATCATTACAAAACCTAAAGCGAAGGGATGATTGATATTCCAAGTTTGTAATGGGACAAAGAAGACTTCCTTCTTGTCAGTAACAAATTGTTGTTTCATGTTCACATGGTTTATGCATCTGTTTACTGAAAAGTTTTTCAATCTATCTTTCGCAACTAAGCTCAACTTCGAAATAATGCATCATTCTCAGTTGTCTTCACAAAGAATTTGCTTAAAAAGTTGTGATTATTATCCCAAATTACGTGTTAAGAGCCACACCTCGTTGACAGTTCCTGTCCTTGTTGGCGAATGCTAATGTTTACTGAAGTTCATGACCAATTCCAACGGAAACATTTTACTATTATTTATTATCGACACACGTGGTCTCTTTCAGAAACGAAGTTCAGAAAATCAATCAAGGGCACCTTCCTGCCTCCTGCCTGACACGAATTGCAATTTGCAACCATACATGGGTAATCTCGTATTTGTAACAGGTTAATAGCAAACTGGCAATTTTCTATTCTCTTCGCGCCATTCAGGTGGGAATTTATAATACGATATATACTCGTATATCCCATAAAGGTCAAAGGTCATTTAAAAAATAAAAAACTTCAATCTGAAACGTCGAAATAAAAGCAACGTTAACTTTTAAAATTCTGAAGGTGTTCTCAACAATTAGGTATCAGTTTTGCCACGCAATGATGATAAAAATATTATCGTATTCACTCTATTTTTAATGATTCTTGCTGGAAAATTTTTAGAGAGTTGGCGAAGTCGTAAATACTGGAAGAATTAAATCTGTAATGAAAAAGTAATTAAATTGGTATTTACCAGATTCGTTTAGAGACTTACACATGCATGCATATACTTTTCACATACATAGTTAATGCCATGTAGTACGAAAAGTTCACTTTTTTCGTGATGACTTCTATTTGGTTTCCTGTCGTCCTCTTTGTGAAACATGTAATTCACAAATACACAAAAAGAGGACTAGTAATCCTGGACTACCCAAGCATGCTATTTCATTAAACAGAAATCAGCAATCATGCTATATCTAATTTTTAACATTAGTGAATGCATATTTTGTTCATCACGATTTGATATTTTTAACTGGCTCAGTCGGGTAGGATGAAGTGGAAAAACACATGAATATTTTGTAAAGTTTTGCTTTTAACTTTTCCTCCGACTGTTGTAGTAAGGTTGAGGTAATGCAGAATAAAAAGCTTTTTCACGGAGTTCCTTTCACTTTCGTTAATTTTGTCGCTTCTGCTTCACTGCTGAAACTTACTTGTGAATTGTGAATGAAGCAGATCGGACAGTCGTCACATTTGGATGTATGCATGCGATTTAGGATGGAGTTGGAGATAAAGGTAACACCGCCGCACCGCACCGGCCCAACCAGCCCAAACTTTTCTTTAATGAAAAGTGTGAAAATTCTTCGTCCCAGTTTGAAACTTTGAAGTACACTGTGTGTACACATTTTTTTACTTTTACTTCAAACACTTAAACTTATTTGGTTCAATAAGTTTTTCAGAAATACTGTTGTTGGGTTTAGGTGTAATAAAGTTGGATAAAGGCTAGCACTAACTCTACTGTAGTGTATTTGCTCAACACATGTAAGAAATATGAACTGGTGGATATTTTAAAAAGAAGTAGAAAGTAAATGGAAGAACTTCAAAGAAAATAAATCCCTTTTCCGTCCTCCCTTTTATCCGACCGAAAATCCCGAACACACACTAGCGGAGATATACATTATACGATGTTTTTTATATGTAATATTCGTGTTTTCCTGTCATGCCTTTAATATACTATTGGACTGGATATATATGCCACATTTCTCTTTTTCTTCTGTCATCTCTCTAAACTAAACAATTTTAAAATGAGACAAGTGGCGGAAAATATGTTTACAAATTTATGTAGAAACAAATTGAAGAACATAAAATTAAATTGGCTATTATTTCGGGGCATGTTAATTCTTAAGCAGCAGATTCTCAGGAATTGACTTACTCCCGCTTTTTGAAAACATGCATGGTAATGCTTCCCCTCTCACTTTCCTAGGTATTGCTCAGGAAAGTGAAGAATGATGAAGCTCTGCATCAGCACCTTTCGGCAACTGCTAAGCTTCCCAAAAACAGTCTACGTAACTTTGATACGCCCAAGTTTCTTGGACTGCAGTTAAGGTACAACGGAATCGCATGGCTTATCCAATGAAAATTAATTATGAAATGGAACAAGTTTTTCTCTTTTTCTTCCTAGAACGAAATGAGCTAGCTAGAAATGTGTAAGACACTGTATCTCACACGACATGATTTGGTTCATTCTGATCTGAAAGGTTCTTCCAGTGTGGCACGTTGTGCTTTTGTAGTTTGAACAACGTAAAAGACTGACTGACGTCAAACCAGAAACTGCTACTTTCCCCACTGGTTTTCTCTTCTTTTTTCGATTGTTATTTGTTATGAAGCACGCTCCCTCTGTTTATATCTATGCTTGGCCATAATCTTAAATAAACTTACGCGCTTGAGCTCAACTTACCATTTTTTTCGTTCTGGCAGTAACGAGTAAGGTAAGGGTAAGACGAAAGGTAGTATAAACTAAGTGCGCCTATGTTATTTTATTTTATATGACACATGGCTTTATCGGATGCTTACTTGAGCCTCCTTCTTTCACTGCTGAATTTCATTCTAGTTTTGTATCGTCTCATGATGAAATGCGTGTTGAACATGTGTATACCCGAATGTAATGTTCCTTATAGGTAGGCAGGTATTCATTCAGGTACACCTAGTGCATATACGTGAATGTGACGGAGGAAAGCAGGAAGCGGATTATTTACAGTGATATTACCGTTATTATACGTGCATTCCTCATTTTTTTCTACGTCAAGAAACTCATCATCTGTACCCCCTAGCTTTTTAAAGTCATTTTACTGCTTGCACGGAACTCTTCTTACAAACTTAACAAAATCAATATTATCATGAGTACCAGAAAAGAAGAGAGAGAGAGAAAGAAAGAGAGCACTTAGCTTGATGGCTTTTAGATCTGCAGTTCTGCTGGCTCTTCTTCCATGTTGCTTCTTCTTATGCACACTTTGGTAACATCATATCACCGCCACAAACACACTTTGCTTGCAATCGGTCGGTGGACCCTTAAATCAACATCTCTGCTCCATCTTAAAAAAATCCTTATGCCTTCAGTTGCAGCTCCTCAGTTTGATACAAGAATGGGATCTTTACCTATTCGCAATATAATAGTATGAATGATTGCACGTGTCCGATTGTAAAGCCAATGTCAAAATAGCTATGGTCAAAAGTAGTAAATGTGAATGATTAAATGAACAAGATGCTAAGTGAGGAAAATATGAGCTTTTATTTTATGTAAATCGCCAACGACCAAATATTTTAAATTTCATTTGGTCTAGTTAGGTTTAGAATAATACTTACCTATTTCGATTTATGTACTCATTTGATGAATTAAACGAGGGATCCTTGGCTTGGTTATTTGTAGGTTTACATAGGAATATTATTTGAGCCTCCCTATTCAACTTAATAGATTAGGTTTAGGAAATTTTGTTGTTTCTGACGGACTATAAATGACTGCTGGTATAGGACATTGCTGTTCTTATTCCTTGCTACTAATAAAACATTGTTCTTTTGACAGTAGACTGATTGCATGCATCAATGAGCACAAAATGCACTTATGCATATACTTAGATGCGCTTTTTTCGTGCAAGACGACATTCACTAAAGTGAGAGAGAGTACGAAATGGTAAAAATTCTCATCAACCATGTTCTACAGTTCCTGCACACAATGTCATATGCTGACAGAAAAGAAGAAGAAAGAATTACTTTGGGCTAATCAATTAAAGTATTTCATGCTTTCATGACTCTTGCGTATTTATAATGTATAGAACAGTGCATGTAACTCTAAGTTTTAAGAGGGAAGATACATAATAAGCTTTAGGATAATAACATGATGATCCCGAAAGCAACAAGAGGAACGGTAGTCAAACTTTACTCTTCGCAATATGCATATTATGCAGACTTGGCGACTGTAATCTAAATGACGAGATTAAATTTGTGATGCGTGAATAAGGAGCCTTCTTCAGAAATTGAAATTGTAGGAACATGTATAGGTATATGTATTAAAACTGGAGATACAAGATACTTCTACCTTGAAGTCATGTAACGTCTACACACTCACGCTCAACATAAGGACCGCACTAAAGTCTTAGTAATAATAATAAGACAGTACTGCCGCCAACGTGCACACTCGTAAAGTGGATCATCATAAAAATGATTACTTATTATTATCATCATCCTCCTCTTCGGCACATTCACAGAGCCTGGGATGCTACGCAAATTCAACTACACGTCTCAGCTTACCAAAACTTGCTATTGTAAAAAAAGTGTATGCTGTTGCTCGCTTCCTTTTATCAACCTCTCTCATGATGATAAGTTACTACCACTGACAAAGCTTGTAATCCAAACTTTTTACGACAGGCTTGATTGCAGGGGGAGTACTGACTGAACTTATATTTCATAATAATACATTATAATATATTAATAATATGATGAGCTGTGTGGTCTGTAGAAGTAGAAACCCCTTGCTGAGCTTACAGTACATACCTTAGAACTCCGACACCAGGGATGACAGAAGAATGGCTGGAAGTGGAAGTAAAAGTTGAACAAATTTTCGTTCAAATATCCTTTGATCTGAGACTACATGTTTCTCCAAAAGACGAGCTAGAAACAGCGTCCAAAGCGAAAAACTTTCCTTTTAGTTTGACCACTTGAGGGAAAGTTTTTGAATCATGTTTGTCTCATGTAATCGTAATAAAATTCCATCCATAATCAAAGCAAAAAAGGGGAACACTTTGTTGTCTTTTTTTATGATGCGATATTTTTACTGCATAAGCCAACTTTATTTAAAAACAGTTTTCCCCCTTTCAGGATGCACGTATAGGTGGTACGGGTAACAAATTGCACGTGAAAGTAGTGGAAGTCCTATTATGAAACGTTGTGAAGCCTTATTTGCTAGGAAAAAGTTGGAGGCATGAAACAATCTACGATCCTCAAGTTAAGGGAGTAGTTGAAGGAAATCAGAAATCATACGTCCGAAAATCATAATAAGATATGCATATAACTTTTTCCGCTTGATCATAAAGAATGAAGGGCTATAAAATAGCATGCATTAAAAGTACACGTCTGACTGGGAGTCAGTGACTATCGACTTAGGGGAAAAAATCGACAGATAGTTCGACAGAATATAACTACTAAAACTCTGTAAAAATACGCGACGAGGCAGTAGAACGGCTTGGAAAGAGTTCTCTCATTCTCTCACTTTTCTCAATGTACCTTTTGCACTGGAAATATTCAACTAGAAAAGCAGCAACTCAGTCATGCATGAATCCTTCCTCAAACTCAACTCACATTCTTCTCCAGCAGCAGCAGCAGCAGCAACGAGGAGCAGCCGTGGGTTCTCCTACACCACTTTCCCTGAGTCTCCCTCTGAGTACGTGCACATTCATAATCATAATAATGTACATTGATAAATAATATAGGATTGCGAGCATATATCGTGCTGTATAAGCATCTATAAAAGGTGCACTATTCCATTCCAACAGATCCTCATCCTTCACCACCGCACCGAGCAGCAGCAGCAGCACTCACACACGCTGTTCCCAATTCTATGCTATATATGCCATCACCACCACCATCAGCATCCAGCAAAGGAGAAAGCATCACATACAGGAGTGGAGTTAAAGAAGGAAAAGGAGAAACGACGTCTACAGAGAAATACATACATTCAAAAAAAAGAAGAGAAAGCTCGAGTATTTTCCATGCTAGAGCTTCTCATGATGCTGCCTTCTACCACCACCACTACTTCTGTTTTCACACAGCAGACCAGCGTTTCTCTTCCATCTCCGGTTAAGAGAGCAGAAATGATAAAGTTTTTGACTTGCGCAACATTCTACTGTTCCTCTTTTTCCCTTTCTTCTTTGTCCTTCTTTTACTTTTTTTTACCTCTTATTCTTCTTATGACCAACCCTGAAATGATTATCAAACTTTTCTCACACAATACTTTGCGCTAACTAAAAAAAGTAATATACTGTATATGAGAAAAATAATATGTAAGAAAAACTTAACCATGTTGCTACTATACGTGCCGCCTATGCTCCCTTTTCTTCGTGTATATTTATGAGTGGAAAGGAATGAGTGAGTGACACTCCCACATTTCTTTACTTTTACTACCGTAATAATAATAGTATGTAGTATGTAGAACATACACTTTTGCGCTTCCTCTTCCTGCTTTATTTACACCTTCAAATGGAAACACTCTCCACAATTTATACACTTGCTTTTTTTTAGAAAAAACTCTTAAAAACTTGTGTCACATCTAATGTGCCATCAGAAAAATGCTGGAAAAACGGGAAAGGGAAAGGAAGCTCAAACGGAAAGGACTCTACAGGAAAGCGAAGAAAATATAAAGAAATATGACCGAGGAAGCATGATCTTTTACCATTGGAAGGAGCAAGAAATAAATCGTGTAAAGTGTCCCTAGTACTAGAATCCCTGCGAAATGCACATCCAAATGACAGCTTGCGGAGTTTATACTTGTATGAGTATATTTACTTGGAAAGATTGGAGTGTGTAATGTGTCGCTACTACTCGCCAGTGAGATATACGGAATGAGTTGGTGTCCAATATCCAATTCCTTTTTTTATATGGAGCACTCTGTAGAGTAACAAGCCCTATGTCACGAGACGACTGTTGTCTTTTTTTGTTTGCAAGACACAAGTGCTTTCACCATACCAGAAAACTGGTTTTATTCGCTGTCTGTTGCATTTTCCTTCAGTAGGTATATAGATACATAATATATTTTGTCGGTCGCAAACTATTGCATTTCTGCCTTTTAGGAGAAAGTGGGTATGTGTCTGAAGCATATTAATGGAAGCCGATATGCAATATATTTCACATTTTTTTTCTTACATTACTTCCGTAGTTGAGTAATCTGGGAAGTAGAAAAAGTGGTGATAATAGCGGAAATATGATTCTCCTTTAAGGAAACCCCACTTTACTCATGTTTTTTTGCACAATTCTAAGTATCTGACTTTCTAAGTGAAAGACCATTTCGGTTCTTTACGTTCACCGAGACTGTTTCAAATGTTCTGTATCAAATGGATGACGGAACTGATTCTGAGTTCAGGAAAACCGTATGGGATGATTGCGCAAGCGATTGAAATGTTAGCCATCATGAGCCGCATATCTGACTTTAAGGCTTTTTACTTATTTCCATTGACTGACCACAGAATGACTGGCGAAGTAGAATACCTGAGAATTTTGCAATGCACTTCTGCTGGCACCCAGATATGTGCATGAAAATAGTTGTATATTAAAATATAAAAAATAAATGTGAAAGTCAAACAAGCTCCATTCTTTTGTCAATTCGCTTTAAACTTGAATTGAATGAATTCACGAATTTATGCAAGAGTTATGGAGCAGTTCAAATGAATTCAAAAGTACTACATACTTTCACCAGCAGGATATCAATGATCTTCCAGCAATGGTCTTTTGTGAAGCCATATAACTAAGTACGAATAAGCAGACCACTTTCGCCTACTCATCGTTTTTGTATGAGCACGCTTTGTATTACAAAGATTTTTCCTATTCCTCTTACTTTTCTTTTCATTGAAATTTGGCTTACTCGCTTATTCCAGTGAATAGATTTCCGAGAAGAGGAGTAGAATTCATTTCTTTCGTTGTGATGGAATGAGTTGTGTGAGTAGGTTTATTTGTCTACAAAAACGATATTGAATGGAACGACACTGAAGTGGAATTGAATCTTTGATGCAAATATACTCCACAAGCCGGGATTGTACATTTCTGGGTAAAGTTTACATGTGTTATCAAATCCAAAATGCTCAAGAGCTGTCATTGAAAATGGAAAAAATGAAAAAGAGGTCTACCAAAAAGGCAAATAATAAAAAATGTTGAATTAATGGGTATTCCGCGCTTGTGTCATTTCACTTCGTTGCAAAGGAAAATTTGTTTGTTGAGGAATATATGGTTAAGTGTTTCGTAAAGAAAAACATTGCACATAATGTCGGCGAAAAAGGCGTTGTGATAAAAGACTGGTTTTGTTCAAAAGGCAAGTAATAACATCTTGAAAGTAAACAAGAAAGGAACGAATCTCTTTGTCAAGTTCTGCCTCGCCTGCGTTTCTTGAGTATTTATTTGGTGGACAAGGAGGTTTGTGCTGTGAACGTATCATACATCAATACTTATACTTCTGTTCTTGGGTTTCCAGCAAGCTTGAACAATACATTCCAAAAAGAAAAGTTGCTAACTTACTGAGCTGAAGTTACGTACAAACACGAGATACTTCGAGGTTCACATAATATTCTTTGTAATATGGCTTCGTACATGTTTTCCAGGCATTACACTTCTTTCTGAAGAATGGCTTTTCTTGGCTGATGGTGTTTGTGTTATTCATTTAAATGTATATTGTTGAAAACTATTTTTTAAAGAAAATATATATTTTGGAGGGGTATAACTTTTAGGAGTAAGGATTCTCGTCGGTTTTTGCTCACTTTATTGAGGAAGGAGTCCATATTTTGACAGATGAATTTAGAGACCCATTGCGACCCACGTCATCATCAGTCCTTTTGTTCCTTTCTTGGTGGGAAAACAGAGCCACCATATGTCTGAAGTCATATTTTAGTCTCATTTTTAACCAACTATTGCTTACGTTTTTTACCTAATTTATTTTAGCAAGCGAGCCTCCTAGAACTGATCTCCACCTTGAAGATAATTCATGTGAATACATTTTATGCATCCAGCAGTTGGTCGGCGCTCACACAAACTTTAACGTGTGGTAGTCTCAGTCTCAAATCTTCTACTCTACTACATCTCTGAACTGTAGTAGTACCCTTTCACATTCCATTTCGACTTTTTAACAAGAAATACTGGGTCGAACCCGTTTATTCCATTCAACGCTTGCACTGGTTTGCTACATGATTCCTTTGGTAAAAAATATAAAGGAAAAATTTCACAAAAAATGACTATTTATGTGAACGAGAGAAAAGTACATTGGCGAGGGTATTCCATTGGGACGAGCGGAAGTGGAAAATACGAAGTCAGCAGACAGTAAGAAGTGATACACTGGTGACTCATGTAATATACATAAACGTGGTGATGTGTGATCTTAAACAATAAGATGAAACTCGTTGAATTTGCATTTCCTGAGTATAAGAGACCAAGCAAAATTTTGTTTACATGGAAGGATGAAAGCATATGATGATCGTTGCGAAAATACAGGCAGCTGTTGTCCTTTCCCTTCGTTCCCGTTCTAATCCGCAGCAAAATTTTTCCAGCAAGAAAATCACATGCCATGAGTAAATTGGAAGTCGGTTCGTTCTGATGCAAGAAGGCGGCCTCGTCTTTCCACGTTTCTGGCTTTTGGAGAATGGGCTGCTAACTGGAAACACGGAGAAGGGGGAAAAAGAACAAGTATTATTATTATTATCATCATCATCCGAGGCCTCTGCAGCTCAGCTCCACCAACTTCAGAGTGGAAAGCATAGCGACTTCCTCAACTGACTTATTATTATCCAAAGAGTAAACATTGTTAGAGGAAGGGGGAAACGAGGAAGGAAATAGGATAAGTTAGTTGTGGAGCTTCCCGATCTTCTCTCCAATGATGCTGGTATTACTATGTATGTGCAGCAACGTGTGGAGCACTTACTCTCCGCTTTTCTGCGCACTCCTTTCTCCTGTTCATATCATATCCAACTGGGGTTCCGACTTCGCAAGAGAGTTGTAAAATGAAGGAGTAGATGAGAGATGAGACAGATTGAATTTTTCGTGAGAAATACTTGAATTTAGCAGTTGGAATTTACTGCGACGTGGCAATACTCCACAACAACGTATTTTATCCTTCTGGCTTCTCTCTTGTTTCGCCTGATAATCAGATTAAAATCAAGCATAGAAATTTAAGAAACTTTGTTGTCTCTAGTTGAGTGGGGGACAGGACTTGCTCCAGCAGCTACATATCTGTTGGGAGGTCGTTATTACTATCCTCCTCCAAGTTACGACTTAAAGTAAATCTGTCATCTATAAATTATTCTGCGCTTAATGACGGTCAAACAGGATTGGACTGCTCAGATGAACAAAGAAAATTGTTCGGTTTCATATACGGATGCTTAGTTTTAATGAAATAAACACGTCCACGGAGTCACTGCCTTAATGAACCATTCAGAAGGTTATCAAAAGTTGCTCGGTTATGGTCGTTGCTGTGTGTAGATACAGTAATTTACCTGTCTCATGAGGAAAAGGGTTTTCTTTAGTTGGACAGGAGAGAAAAAAATTACCATAAATAATTGCATAATATACATATGCACATTCATTGGATTTATAAACAGCCAGTCACAATTAAGCTATACTGCTCTCGATAAGTTCTCATAATTCTACGTAAATTCAGGTCCGGCAATTCCGTCCGGATGTGATGTGACGTGAAAAAGGAACCGAAAAATGAAGACAGATCATTAACCGTATTGAATTGCAATAACTGTTACGGGCAAAACGCCCATAAAATAATTTCCGAATGGTGTACGTTCATGCTGACGCTTGTAACTTGAAACTTTTTGCCTATCTATTTCTCGCTTGGCAGTGCACACATTCCAAGTGGTTTCCTCTGCCTCACTTCAACCTGTGATGTGTAGCGCCACAACCAATTCATTTAATTGGAAAAAGTGGATTCATGTATCTGAAATAATCTGCGAGGGAAATTGGTGGGGAATGGGATCCTGTTTTGATGTGGTCTAATAAATATTATATTACAAGATACATGGCTGATTTCCATCTGCTCTGGAGGCGCAGTCACTCCGAAACTCTGGTACATCCGGCAGTGGAAGTGGCAGTAGAAGCAAATAAGCCGTCTGCAGAAACAAGATTACATTATATTGCTGCCTTGTGCATATGCTTGTCAGACATGCCTGAGAAATGCACTACCATTATACTAAATAGAAAACCAGTATGGAATCCATTACAACTTTTCATATTTTACCTCCCTTACAAAATGTTACAACTTTCACCTGGTTTCCCTTTCCCATTTGGATAAAGGCAGCTTCATGAATGTGTCTTGAAAAAACGAAACTTGCAAATTTAGTGTCTAGAAAAATGTGACTACTAAATATGAATTCGTGACTTTCATTCATGAGTTTATTGTGCGATTATTCATCATTGCTCGTTCATTTTCGCTCATCAATGCTCGTCATGTCGCAGGTTTAGTAGGTTATTTGTGTGAAATTTGATCATCTTTAGTTGCGAAAAACAATCACCTACAATCATCTGCAGACATAGAATTATTATTCTAGAATTATTATTAGTCTCTGTTATAGATTAAATCCTTTAGATCAATTACGAGATTGGTTTTCTGAAGTGGGCTCTATTGATCAGCACATTCCGTCCGTTACATGAAGTAAATTTTATTTTGGCGAAAATAAAGTCTGATAGGAGACCCGTATAATATATGCATCAGACGGCGCACAGAAACTTTCGAAGAAACAACTCAACAAGCGAGATAATTTTTAGCAGAAAATTCTGCTAGAGACGGAAGCGACACACAAGCAAGGCAAATGAGAATGCATGTAGACATTCGCACAATATTCATAAATCAATTTAGTCCTCTTCCTGGTATATACATGTCTTATCGTATTCAAGATATAATTGCCTATTCTGTGTAGCGTGCTTCCTTGCCAGAGTTATAAAATTATAATAAAAATGAAAACCTATGCAAGCATGTCGGGAAGACTGTTGGAGATGGGGAGTCTCAGAAGCAGCATGATAGCAGTATGCTCGTTGTTCCTGATACTCACTACTTTCCTTGGGCTAGCAAAACCATCTCACGCGAAACCACGATAAGCAGAGTAAGGATCGTAATCATCGTCGTGATGCTAAAGATATGTATAAGAGAAGAAATTATGAAAATTATGAAGAAAATTCATACATTATCATCACTGCCATGCATTAACACCATCTAAAGTTCCATTATATGGGTGATTACAACTGGAGCATAATACATTATGTATTTATAGACATGTACATATCGTGTGGCTCGGTGTGGCCGTTCACAACAAGAGGTAGTGGAAATAATTTACACTAGCGATTTCACAGTGTGCAGATTTTATTGAAGAGCTGCTGTTGCCTGTTTGGTTGAATGTGCAAGCAATGAAGCAAAAGAGAGGAGGAACGAGCCCAAGTAATGCCTGTAATTATATCCAACACCATCACTAATACCAACCAAACACCTTTCACCAAGCTGTGCCTCGTTTTACTTTCTCCGTCCGGAGGTAAAATTGGAAGATACGAGCAATATTGATAATAGTATGTAATGCTATATGATGATAATAAAGATGAGAGCATTGCGGTGTGGGATCGACGAAAGCAGCTCAGCAGTTGTCAACCGACACTCGAACAGGTAACCAAATCCACTTACCCGTTTATACTTACATATATTATTGGTGCTTTTCGACGCGTCATGAACTCTTCTAGCATTAAGTATTTCCATTGAAAATTAGATAGAAAGGAATGTAGGTATGCGAATAAAATGATTGACGGAATATTTGTATGGATGTAATTGCTGTCGCAGCGTAGCAGTGGCGGTTATTTTTATGTTCATGTATTTATGCCTCAGTTTTTCTAATGTAGTCTAGGAGTAACTGAAATGAAGAAACAGATAAAAAATGAATGATTTTCTCAGTGCGTTTACATTTTTATTTGGAAATGCATTAAGATCAATAATTTTCTGGTTATCCACGCCTATGACAAACGAAAACATTTTTATTACAATAAAACAGTGTTATTACTCGCCCAAGACTAAAATTTTAAATGACAAAATGGCTTACTTTGAAAAAAAACTTAGAAGTACAGACAAACTAACATAGGCTGAGCTCCCACTTTATTTTGTGCACAGTGTGTTTACTTTTTACCTACCGCCGAAAAAAGTGGGACTACAACCTATGTTGGTTTCATTCAATGAAGTACATGATTTCTCCATGTCATTCGTAAAGGGCACTGTTCTACATAAGAATAATAGGTAATTAATAATAATACTTGCTTTAATACTAAAAAAATGGTTAACATGCTCATTTGAGATTAGCACAAGCTTTTATAAAATGCTTAAGATTATTATTATTAGAAATGTTTTATCAGTTTCACACATACCATGTTTTGGCTCCACGTTAAATACAATCTTTGTCGCTTGGTATTAGGTTTAGGTATATTATTTGTATATTCTCCGTTTTATACCAATTAGCGTGTGTATCACCCAATATAACAATGCATTGCCGCATGTAGCATACCCATGTACCACAAAAACTTGTTAGAACTTTAGTAGATTAATGAATATAAATTAAATTGTTTTCAGGGTCATTTTGTGTTTCCTGAATGCATAAATACATAAGTAAATGTATAGTCAGTGAGAAGCGTTGAAGGTTTTCCACGATTTATACATAATCTTGGATTAGTATAATGCTGCCTTTATGTACTACAGCGTCTACTTTGTTTTGCCATTTGAAGAATGCCTTCCAAAGAAAAAAATGTTAAGTTAAGTCAGCTACATATATATGATTAGATTTCAGCGACACTACAGTAGATAAAAATCGTCGTACTAGTCCACGCCTCAGAGATGTGCAGTTCAGCATGTGATACCCATGTATATATTTGCTTTCTTAATTAACCCAGTTAATCTTTTACTCTTTCTCCTTTCTGGAAGCCGCATACCCGGGCTTTCACTGCCATAATGATAATAATGATGCAAGCAAGAGCCTAATTTAATTATCATTTTTATGGTAATGATAGTAATAAAATACCAAATATTATGGTACTTTACATACAACAACGTGATCTGATGGTGAGGAAGCTGTACTCTCATCCAAACTACTTTGACTCTAATTATAATTACATATGGTTCATGGAAGTTTAGTCAAAATCGTTGTTGCCTAAATAGTTTAGGTATAAACATATATAAGTAAATACTACATTTGTCACCTCCACATAATGAACACGTAAGATGTTTGCGTGTGTAACAATTATTTGGTATTGCATTTTAATGCTCCCTACTCAAATTCGCGTTTCTTGAAAAAGGGTGACAGAATTTTTTCTGCACGCACTAAGTATGTATATATGTAGTTATAATTTACATTCAACTCCATGACTCACAACTCTTTACTTATCACTATGTACAGAATTTATGATTTTTATTGAGTTTATACGATTCTAAGTATTTTTATAGTATAAAATGCTTCTTCAATGATTGCTTTCACGCATGGTGTACCCTCTTAAATAAAGAACGCTCGTCGATACTGATTTACAATCTACTTACTTCCTAGTTATTGTTATTGTGTGTTCATGTGACTCAACAAAGGTACCCTATTCTACTAGATGCACGTATGAAGTAGAACAGTGTAACTTGTAAACTGGGTGTTAAGTTCGTTTAAGCAGCAAAGCATACCTACACATACCACTCTCAATGAGTTAACATACAAAACAAATTGTGAATTAAATTCCACCTTACTCGAAAAAGTTTACGGAGTACAAAGAGTATGGTTGCCTGTGATGGGTTTCAGTTTGTGTTACTCATTCATCATGTATGTCATTTGGAAAATTGGAATAAATGTAGCCCATCCCATTAACGTCACAACACAGCTCCAAGGAACAATGTTTTCCCCTGAATTGTATCTGGTTTCTTTTTCTTTAGTATTTGTAAGTAATTTCCTTTTTACCTGTTTCCCCCGACTGAGGTCCCTCAAAGATTATGTTGTGCAATCGTAAATTTGCATGAGCAATAATAATAATAAAGTGCCAACAAAAACGACCTCATGAAATCAACTTCAAGGTGATGACGGTGAAAGATATGTGCAACAAGCATGCCTAGGCTAAGAAAACTATCAAATGATTTTAAAAACTTTCACCATGAAGTGCAGGAGGTGGGTTACGGTGCTTTATCGCCGGAAATCAATTGTAGTAGCCCCTTTGAACCGCTTGTCTTCGAGTATTTTCCCACTTGCATGTAAGGATCCTGTAGATAAGCGAAACAGAATTATTTGTAATAAAAAATCAAAGATTTAGCGACGAGCGACTACTCAATTTAGGTTGCATAATATGGAAGTACCTACCTTATATACGTTCTACGGAAACTGGCATTGCATAAAGCATAACTGTGGGTGAAAGCATGAAAAAAATAGACGACATTTGAATGAGAAAATGAAATCCCACGGTTTGACGTCCACGAACGTGAAATGGTGCACACTTGTGGAAGAAAGTAATAATAAATGTACAAAAATATTGCATTATTGCAGTCAGTCTACTTACCACATCGGATTAATCGTAGATTCCGTTTCTGCTGCCCCGGAAGAACCGACGTTGCAGAAAGTGCGCCGGCCGATCCTTTCGAAGTCAACGGTTTCGGAATTATTTTAGCGTTGAGTGGAGGAGCAGCGGATGATGGTCGACGGGCCAGCCCACCTCCACTACCGCTTCCTCCACTACCACTCCCACCTGCAGTACCACCAGCGGATCCCCCTCCTGCAGATGCAGAAGAGCCGCTCGAATACACAGATTCTGGATTTGAGGACAGTGTTTTGGCTCGCTGATGGTGACCTGGCACGGGTGGTGGTGGCAGAGGACCGGGCTCCTGAATCATTCGAATACTCGCGTTTTTTCCCTCCGTTTCTCCTGGTATCCGAATTAAGATTGTGTACACCGATTCACTCGTTGGCAACTTTCCATTTGAGCCTGTTCAACAATGTACAAACAAAATCGATGAAATAACCAGGCACGTCAGAAAGATGGAGAAAATCTCGTTAAGCCACACGCTCACCAGTTTAAATTTAACGCTCAAGATTTATTGACTGGGTGGTGGAATACAACCCAGCCCGATTTACAATGATTATATTTGAACCACATTATGCATGCTAACCGCATCCACTCTCATTCTCATCATCAAAATGTGCAAAGGAATTATATGATATCGCATTATGTGTGCGGATGGACTAAACGCGTAATTTAATAGTTTAGATTACACCGATCCTCCTATTTGCATTAAATTGTCGTTCCAAAGAGACCAATTCTGTTCTTAATTGATCAGTGGAGTAAACTCCCTCCGCGATAACCAATAATGATTTTTTCAAAACATTTCAAACCCTACAGAAATTCCGTTCGATTGACACCAACCAAACCCTTTCCGGAAGACGAACAGAAGAGATGAATTATCCAACGTCTCAGGGTGCCAGACGGACCGACACACGGCCTTTACAATGAGGTAGACTTTACTCCGTTGAAAAATAAAAAGATTCGCCCCAACATAAATTGAAAAAGTTTCCAAAACTTTTTATCATGGATAAAATGCCGTGAAAAGGAGGTATTGCTTACTTACTACAACTTTTAAAAGTCTTTTTACACAACTACTGAAATATGCAGAGTGCAACTTTTAGCAGACTTCTGTGGAACCTTTTCCATGTGTATTTATTAGTTCAACCACAGCACACTGACAAATCAATCAAATTCTCATTCAAAAGAAATGAATACGGACTTACCGGAAACCATGCGAAAGCAATAAACGAAAAAATGGGTGAACTCCTCCAGAAAGATGGAGAGATGTGTAGTTGGAAATGGAAAGAGGAGAACTAGTGACATGGAAAAAGAAGATAAAAAAGGAGGGTACCCGAACAGGTATAAATTTTAATGCAAAGTCAAGAACGGCATGTCTTTTTTGGGCTGGGTTCATAAGTTTGTTTCATGTAGAAAATGGGAAGGCGGTAATAGATAGAGGAAGAAGGATGGATGGACGTTGGAAGTTGATAAAAAAAGTATCTAACCTGTAAAAAAATCTTCAGAAAATACACATAATATTCTTATTTTAACTCTTCAACCGAAGATCCAGCTATATATGATCACAACTTGTGAGCTATATATGATCCTTCTGTACGTACATAACTTTCCACCAAGCCACCTTGCAGCTCCGTTATGTTTCTGTTGAACGTTGTGTAACTCTACTTGACACGACTAGTGTGATTGGAATTTACTCCGTAGTACCATTGAGGGAGACGAGCGACTCTGAAGTGAAATAGAGCCGTCTTCTCAAAGAAGAAAAAACTGGGTTGTACTTTCAAGCTGCTTTGTGCTGCCCAGATATATACGCCTCGCGATATGTCCTTCCAATTCACTTTCTTTTCTTTCTTTTTCTTTCTCAACAAACGCAACATTACCCCATTGCATCAATCAGTCGTGATGTCATGGACCTCCTTTTCACCGTACTTTCTTTTGTTGCTATACTTGTTCGCTAACTATTGATTGTTTACGACATTTTGTACATACATTACATTACAGTTCGTGGATGTTGGAGATCGAATGCTGAATGCCTTTAGTACCATATCCTTTATGGGAATAAATACGAGAAATTGCGGTGTTTGGTTGTAAGGTGGGCGAAATAATGTTTCAAGCGAAGTGCATTTAATCAGCGAAATAAGTGCGAAACTCGGAAAAACATCATTCCTGCTGTGCGGTTCAAGCTGCTTATTCCCAACAATTTCGTGGAGCGGACTATGATGTGACCCACTTCCTCGCTCATAATATCACTGTTTACGCAATAATAATTTTCATGGGTAACTGCTCCTGATGAGCAAGCTCACAAATCGGCAAGAGATATAAATATGGTGATTGTTGCGGTCGTTCGCTTTGCCCCACAAACGGGAGCTCATTTACCTCAGAAAACCTGGCCGCACTAGAGGAAAATGGGCTAGAGACAGGGAGCGGGAGACATAAAGGAAAAAGTTAGGTAGGAGGAAGCTACCTCTCAGTCTTTCAGTTCCTTCCTTTCCCTCCTCTCCAGTTTCGTCCTCAGTTTCCACAAAGGTGAGCAGAACAACGTAAATGAATGAAGTCACACTTTTCTTACATGAGGTAGCAACAAAAGACTCTCTCAGAACTCCCAAGATAACCTATCTACTTTACTTTACTCATTCTTACTTTTCACTTGATATGTTGGCCCAAGGAATTTTTCCAGTGGAATAGAAACCACCAAAAAAAAACGCCAAAGTTTCCGCGTGAGGAATCTGTATTAAGTTTCATGATGGAGGCGACCAACATAGGCATGAAGAAGACATGACCAACGAATCAAAAATGTAATCCTGACAGCGATGTGCAGATTTGTGTAATTATATTGTGTGTACTTATATTTGAAATTGTGCCTGCTTGCTCCTAGTTTCTTGGCAAGACTGTGTACTATGCACCATGTAGTGACCAGATTCTTTGGCGCATGTTTCGCACAAGAACCAAAAGGTACTCATGGATTTTGTATGTTCTGTTAAATTTACTTTTATTTAGACAAGCAGCGACCATATTTGTTGCATTTTATGATTTCTAAAGTTCCGAGTTCTGTTAAGCGTATATATGTACATATTTTAATATTACGTAACTTTGAAACCTATTGCAGGTGTTCACGCTTTCCAGCACATTCTCCAGGTTGCATTGCATGCTTCGACTACAAAGTAAGACCTGTCGTGGGATTTTTGGGGGTTAAATATATAATATCCTATTAATGGATATTATTTCTTTTTTCTCTCAGCGTGAACATAAAATCTATCAAGGGTACCCACTATATGCAAGCTCGCAGGGTCTTGTAAAAAGGCGCTTCGGATGTGAGCACATAAATTACAGGAGCAAGAATTGTTCTTGCGTCGTTTCAT